>PVKN010022855.1:0-14978 GCA_004027915.1 Capromys pilorides | reverse complement strand
CTTTTCTCCAGTACCAGGGATTGAACTTGGGATCTTGTATTTGCCAGGCAGGTGCTTATGCCACTGAGCTATCTCCCTGACCTTTCATAACCTTTTGGATATTGCCTTGTAGAAATCCTATTTAAGTCTTTTGCTCACTTAGAAAAGTTTTTAAAAAATTGATTTGGGTGACCTTTTTACATTTCTAGATGTCTTCTGGGTGGTATGACTATGAAAATGTGTCCTGTTACCACTACATTCTATTAAAGGGTATTTTTAAGTGAATAATAATTTCTAATTTTAGTGAAGTCATTCTATCAGTATTTCTCTATATGTTTATTACTTTTGTGTTCTGTTTAAGAAGTTGCTGCTTAAGATCATGAAATACTTCACTTACCAGTTTTACTGATCGTATTCACTTCTATAATCTATCTGCATTTTATTTCGGTGTATAGCCAGAGGTAGAAGTCAGGATTTTATTTCCATACAGACATTTGACCAATTAATTCAGCACCATTTAATTGAAAATGTTTTTTTTGCCACTTGTATTAAATCAGATCCTTGTTACAAATCAAGTGACTGCATATATGTGTGTTTGTGTTGGTTGTCTGTTTTGTTAAATCTCTGTTTGTCCATCCTGGTGTCCTTACTGCACTTCCTTCCTTCTACTAGGTATATTAACAACAGAAATTATTCTAGTGTACATTGAAAGACGGCTACAGACTGCCTACCATATTACTGTCACAGCCTCAAGTTGGAAACAAACCAGCTTCTAAAATAACATGTTCTATAGAAAAATTCTGTAAGAAGAAAGAAAAGACAGGGAAGTGAGTGATAGGAAGTAAAGAAGGAAATAAGGGGAAAAAGAGGAAAAAGAGGTAGGTGACTACTGTCTGTACCATCAGAGTTATTTAAGCATGATGTTGAGCTGGGCCTGGGTGGAAGCCTGATGGTTGTTGACCACTGTAGTCATTGGACACTGTCGTTGTAATTGCTTGGAGGAATTTTTTTTTTGTTTTTTAAAGTGTAGTTTTGACTTTTGTAATTTTTTCAAGTATGATCAAAGTGTTAATATTCAAAAATATGTTGCTTATATGGAAATTTTGCCAAGTTCTCTAGGTTTGTGGACAAAAGTTAAGAGTTGTTTGATTATCATCAGATGACAATGTTTTGTAAAGCTTATGTGGTCAGCAGAATTCTAGTTCTGTCTGCAAATTTGTCCCGTGGAAATATTCTTTCAGGTAGAGAAGTAGGGAAGAAAAATATATCTTCAGCTGGGTCATTTCAGGACACACTTGAATTAGTTGTATTCCAAAACATACTAATGTGCAAACCCCACCCCAGTCCAATTACATCAGTTTTTTGTTATCCTAAAGAAGCTGGGGAGATTTTAAAGATGTCCAGAGTTAAGAGCAGCTCTGAAATATTTTGCATGTGTTAGGGTCCTGCTGAGTTCTGTTGGATGAGAGAACAAACAGCTCCACAAGCCTGTAGGAAGTAACCATTGGAGATCCTGAGGCTGAGGGGTGGAAGTGTAGAGGGGAGGGTGAAATCTTACATTCCTAAGGCATTCCTCTAAAGAGTATAGCTGTCCTTTTCTTCAGGTGTATAAAATACCAATGAAGGGCAACAGCTAATTAGTCAAATCTGAATGAACAGATTTTATGTGTGGAAAACGATTGTCTGCCATGTGTGTTAATTATTGTGCCACTCGGATGTAGCTTTCGATCTTGGTGAAGGCAAAAATGCTGTGTCAGTTACTCAAAGGGGCAGTGGCTGGCTGGCTGGGGCCATCTCTGCTTGGCTTGCTCCTCACTGTGAGGCCACTATTTCTGGGCCTACCCTTGGGCTCTTTTCCATTCCTCACAAGAAGGAAGCTTTCTGGGTACCCATTATGTTCTTGTGGTATGGAGGAGGCACTTTCCCAGGAGGATTAGCTTTTAGAGAGATCTAATTTGACAGGGGCACGAGGACTATTTCTAGAAAGAGGCTGTTAGATATTTCAAGGTTTAACAGAGAACCAAGTCCTTACCTTTTTTTTTTTTAACCGCTTTATCTTGTGCTCAAATGGCACATCTTGTGTAGTAGGAATGCTATTTACTCAGAGATTATATGGCGACACTTGCCTGACAGATGTGTGTTGGTAAAGGTGGTTTATACTGGGAGGGTGGACCAGTGCAGTGGTGCCCTAGCGCCTCTCATTGCAAGGACTGACAGGCTTCGTGTACCATGGCCTTTGGAGTGAGCGTGCGCCTTCTGAATGGTAGAGCTGCTTCCTCTTGCCTCACAGACCCTTGGGAAAGAATGAACCGTGAGCTACCAAGTCATCTATGTAATCGTTTTATTAGCTGCAAAGTAGTAGCATGTTTATCACTATAGTTGCATGATGTGTGCTCTTTTCGCCTTAGCTTGACTGTACAGTTAAGATTAATATTGTTCCTGCTTTATCCTATCTCATATTAAGACAAGTAAATCTTCCAGTGGAGCAGCTTATGTTCATTGCTTGTTCTGAGCAGGTACCAAGGAACAGAAGTGGTCTGGTAGGAAGGCTGAGTTCTGGGGGACTCTGGCTAGAGGCCGGAGGGACCTGCCTGCACGGTTGGACAGCTGGGAAAGTGTTCTGGGGCTGTCCTGATCTAGGTTGTGACCTGCTTGTTAACATATACACATTTAGCAGGCAGTCTTGTTTATTTCTGAATGGGAGCATAGTATTGCGGAACTTCAGCATTGCTTGGGAGGAGGTATGTAAGTTTTTTTGTGAAAATTCAGAACTCAGAAGGATTTACCATGTGAAGAGTCAGGGAGGTCTCGTTCCTTTTCACATCTTGGCCAGGTTTTCCTCATTCCCATCTTTATTGTGAGGGAAGAAGCTGTTGAAAATATTTTCAAAATAGTTAAATCTCTTATTCCAAAGAAATCAGCCTTTCTGGAGTACAACATGGGGTGAAGTAAGATGAGAGAGACAGGACGCGTAGCCAGTGCTGTGCTGGCCTCCTCGCGGGCAGCCCATGAACGGTGTCGAGCAGTGTCTTCTCATCTCCGTCCTCACTGGTTGCCAGTACGCAAGGTACAAACAAGGAGGGCGCTTAAAAGATGTCACTGAAGTATCAGGCTGTGGTAAATAAAGCTCCTGTCCTCAGGACAACTGTCAGGCCTGCCTCTCTTGGGGACATCAGGGACACTGGATCCATAAAGTCTGCTCCAAAAAGATGCTTCCAGGCATTTCCATATCAGGCTATGTATACAAAATGATAATGGTATGGCTTGAATCGAGGAGATTACTTGGGGCTCACAGCCCATCCAGCTATGAGGGTACTATATGGATCCACGTCCTGCAGGGACATGTTGGGTGGGTAGCAGTGTGTTCAAGAAGTTAGGAAAAAACAAAACAGGGAAAAGAAAGCATGTGCAATCAGCTGCATGGCGGTCTGAATCCGCCAGCATGAGGGCTGCTGTCATGGCATGACCCTGGGAGCTAAGTCATCACGTGGCTTGAAGCTGGGCCTCACAACGTGCTGTGGACCTGTGGCTCCTGTGGAAATAAATGATAGAAGCAAACTGGTCACATGGGAGACTTAGACAGGAGCAGTTCAAGGGAGAGGAACAGGTAGACGGAGTCCTCTCCTGTAAAGGCCAGTTTTGTATGTGAGGGGGCCTGGTAGTGCAGCTTTAGGCTTCTTTCCGTGACTTGACAGAGCAGACCCCTGAGGTCTTACTTAAAAGCAAAGGAAGAGGATTAGCTATGCAAAGAGACTGAGCTTTCTGTGTTTCTGTGCCGAGGTTCAAACCACAGACCCAGGCATTCGCTCTGGTGGCTGGGAGCTGGCCACGAAGTCCCAGAGCACCTGGTGGGCTCTGTGAAGGGCTGCCCCTCTCCTTGGTTGAAGTGTTAAAAACTTTCTCTCTGCTGTAAAAAGTGTGTGAAATTCTTGTCTGCAAGATCTTAAATGGGTTTTTTGGATACCCGGGCAAGTGCTTTTTGCGTGACTCACATGTTAAAGTACAGCTTGCATAGATTTTGGGAGGGTCAGTTTGTCTGAATGATGGCATTTTTATGATGCTATTGATTAGATTATTTACATCAGAAAGGTCTGTTTGCTGAAGGTCTCAGTTTGCTAATGAAGCCATTAAACTACTCAGTCTCCTACCCAAACTCTTAATAGTCACATTGAATTTTTCTCCATCTCTAATCTATACTTTCAAGTTTTGTTTTCAATATTTCTAGGTTCCTCTTATTTCTGTTCACTCTGGCTTAGATTTATTTAACCATTTCTATTAGAAGCACTTAGCTACCGGCTCTGTGCATTCTTCCTTCATCATCATTTTTGTTTATTTTCAGCACTGTAAACTAGTCCGTGGGCGCATGATTGCTTTAGTCAGTACCAGGATAAAGGCACTGAACTATTCATCTCAGAGCCTTGAAAGATTCTGCTACTGAGGTAGCTGTGACTGTGATACAGAAGAAAATAACCATTTTCTGACAAAAATGTAGAGAAGAATGTAGGAATTCTGTTAAGGGAATTAGAACATAGACAATTTTGTATGCTAAATATTTTTAGTGGACTTGGTAAGTCCATAAAAGTTTTAATAGATAAAATTACAAATTATATTTTTTTCATATGGACTATTACATTCACAAGATGATCTGTACTTTATAGAATACATATTTTAATTTTTAAGAAAAACACCTGAGCTGTTTTATTTTATCATATTCTCCATAAATCAAAGTAAAGCTACATGTTGATCTATTCGTTCTGTAAAGACGATTATCCTGTCCTGGAACAAAGTGTTGAGAATGTAAAGTGGCAGTAACTGTACTTTGTAATAAAAAAAAAAATCAGTAGAAGTTCCCTTGTATGCTGAGTGCACCTTAACTATACATCATTCTTTCAGCTTTACAAGCCTTTTGTGACATCAGTGTGACGTGCTCTCACAGTGATCTGGGGTGACCCTCACTTAAGAGGTGAAAATTTTGCAGCTTGTACATGCAGAGCTGTGCCAGGTCATGTAAGTTGTCAGTAGGGTTGCCATGCCAACCAGGTCTTTTATACATCCATTAAAAGGCGGCACTTTACACCTCAACTGCTTAAAAATACAGAATTAGAGAGTTTGATAACTGCTGGACAATATTTAATAAAATTTAAAGTAACACTTTGGGAAGCACAAAATACCCATAAAACCCATTAAAAAAATCAAAAGATAATCTCAGGCCAACACCCGCTTGTGGTGCTGAACACTTTGGTTGTTTGAAAAACCAGAGTTGTTTTTCTGCTGTGAAGAGAGCTGAAGTTTAATGCATTTCCCACCTTTACTTAGAAAAATAACTGTTCCACTGCTTGTTCTGATAAGGCAAAGCATCTATATGTGCTTGAAGTTTAAAACGTTCCATGTATGCACCCAGTTTACTTAGATGCATGCCTGTTTGTTCTGTGAATGTGATAGCATCTTGCAGGCCACTCTGGAAACCACCTGCTGCTTTAAGAGTTGTGTGGAAGGTGCTGCTACTGGGAGACTAAAGAGGCTTCAGAGTGTGGGTGGTGCCTGCTGGGGCAGCTTTCAGGGCCACAGGATCCAGGGTGGAGCCTGTGCTGAGGAGGCCAGGGTCACAGGCTGTCGTTTTATCAGCAGAGAGAAGGGCTCCACTCTACATACAGTTCACTCTTGCCTTCCTCATGTGAGCGGTGCCTGCCCCCATAAGGGGTGACTGCTGACAAGGAAGTAGACAGAAACACATCGTCACTTTTTCCTCACCATCCTCAGTGTGTGATCTGAGGTGGTTTTGCTTCTTAAGCAAAATCCTTACGCCTTTATGCTAAAACTTGTAGAGTGGGCCTCCTATTATAGTATGGGGCTGCCTCGCCTCCCTTGTCCCTGTACTCTGAATACCATCACCTCCCCCCTTTTATATCTTGTGCTTTCTCCATCTGTTGTCTCCCTCATCAGCGTTACAAACATGCTTCTTAGGTTCTTAAAACCTAAGATAGAAACTTGCAGCTCACCGCTCAGCTTCCTCCTCACCGTTCTCTCCATTCGCAGCTGTATCTCAAAAGTGGAGCTGTGATCTTCCTTTTCACTCTTCACCCTGTCCTTCTAGAGAATATCATCACGCTCTCTTATCATGAGTAGCAGGCCTCCTCTGTTTTGTGCCTCATCCTTGGTAGCTTTTCCACAGCTGTGACTGTATTAACCATGGATTCTCCGATGATTTGATCCAAGTTGATGTCCTCTACCCACATTCGCTTCCACAGCCCAAGACACAGGCATCTGCTCAGGGTCCCTTCTAACATGTCACTCGAACACCTCACTGCACCATGTTCAAATCCAGTCTTTCATCCAGATCCCACTCCCTGTCTAGTTCTTTTTTGGAGTTGGTTTTACAACTGGCTTTCTTCTTTCTTAATGGCCTTCAGGTTGATCTGAATGCAAGACTATTCTTCTTTAAGTTAGTAGTTTAATCAAAGTGACAACCTTAAGAATGTGGGAAACTTTCTAAGAAGAATGTATGACCTTTTTAAAGTGATAGGATCAGTTGTGATATGTACTGCTTGCTGCAGTATGGACCAGGAATATCTCCGGAAGACATTAAAATCATGGTCCTCGGGGTGATGCCGGTAGGAGGCAAGGTAACCTGTAAGAGGTGGGGCCTAGTGAGCGATACATGGGACTGGAGAGCGTGTCTTGGAAAGGCATTGTGGGACACAGCCTCTTGCCCTTTTCTTACTTGCCATGAAATGAGGTGTGCCCTCCCAGTGCCATTCAGGTGCAACTCCCAGAAACCCAAAGCAGTGGGTCCTTCTGATCTTGGATTGGCACCTCCAAAACTAAGAGTAGGATAAATTTCATCTATCTCAGGTATTTTATTCTTGTGATGGAAAACTAATATACTGTTACATAAATTAAACAAGTGTGTGATTTCTGTAGTGAGAACATGAGATAAATTATCTTAACATGATCTAACTCTTTAAAAGTGTACCTTTTGGTCTCAAATGGTTTGGAAGGAATCAGACAATTATCTGGGTGCTGATCTGCCTCAAACCTCAGTCTCCATTAATCTTTGAGAGCCTCTTGTAATCATTTTTCATATATTGATTCAGTTAAAATTGTAAAGTGAAATTTAATTAGGATCTAGCTCAGCAAAATTTATTTATATGGAAGGTGTTCTAAGTTAGTAGTTCCATGCCAGAGAGGGACTCTTTTGAGCATTTAAAAGGAGTATTCTCATGAATTTATTTTTCTTTCAAGGTTCTATTTTAAGTTACGTCTTTAAACTGAGACAGCAGTTTTTATCCTGCAACTTGTGAATTGCAGCCTTTTTTCCCATTGATTTTTTCTTATTACTTTGAAATTTATTTCTCAGGAAAAAAAATTTTTTTATGCCAAAGATGTTACTAAGTTTTTTTTTTTTTTTTTTTTTTTTTTTGCTATAGGTGTTGGGTGGAATAGAATAACATTATGCATGGTCTTTGAAGTCAGTGTTGGGAATGTGACCTCTGTGTTAGGATCTAGTTCAGTTTTCCTTTGATAAGCACTAATGCAGGACTGTCCTGCTCCATGATGGCAGATATCTGTATCTTATATTTTGAAAAATGCTAAATAAGTATCTTGGAGCTTCTACCCTTTACTTTTTACTTTGTTATTGGCTATGATGAGGCACAAAGCCTCTGTGGTGGTTTTGCTTTTTTTTTAAACTATGGGTTGAACCCAAGGCCTTCTTTTGCTCTGGGTTACATCCCCGCTCTTTTTGACTTTTTTGATACAGGGTCTTGCTAAGTTGCCAGGCTAGGCTCAAACGTAGAAAAGCCTGTTCAGCTTTTCAAAGAGCTGAGATGTACCACCACACCTGGCGCCCTGTGCTGGCCTTACAGATGAATTCTTGCCAGTGAAATCAGTTGGAGTTCCTTTGCCTACCTGCAGGTGTGAGAGGTCCGAGTTTTGACTATTCAGCAAGAGTGTGTGTCTTGTAGACCGGTGCAAGAAGCTACATCTGCTTGGAGAGACCCTGGGATGTGTTAAGGATGTGTTATTGTCGGGAAATGGCCAGATTGGGTTTGTGGCTGAATGTAGAGGGAAAGATTTAAAGCAGCTTCTCTAGCATGACATGGTACGCTCAAGGTTGCTGAGTTTGTTTGATTGATGGATTTTTCTTTCGGTGCAGGGGATTGAACTCAGGATGTTGCATTTTGCTTGGCAGGTGCTTGTAGTGCTGAGCTATATCCCCGGCTCCTTTTTTGTCTTTTTGAGACAAGAGTCTTGCTATGCAGTTCAGGCTGGCCTTGAGCTTGTAGCCTAGGCTGGTCACCAACTTTCAGTGATCCTCCTACCTCAGCCTGAGTGCCACCACCCCCAGCTGGTATTTCTTATAATACTCATAAGCAGGGTTTTGCTAGGGCAGGTCTCTTCAGGCTGCACCTGCATGACCCAAGTTAGTGTTCTTCATCATAACCAGCTAGTGGTTTTCACCTCTTTCGTGCCTGTGGGGAGTGTTGAGGTATTTGTTGTGATCTCTTTTTGCAGAGTGCTGTGTGCACAGACACCTTTGAGCTATAGAACTATGTCGGTAGGAAAACACTGATTCTGTGTAAGAGGGAACACCTAGACGTGGGGCAGCTAATCTCACATTGCGTACAAAAGTGCCCTGTATCCTGGGAATGTGCACCTGCCCGTGTTCCTGCTGAGTTTTCTCAAGCCTGCTGGATAAGCATATCTGTTAGCTTTCTGTCTTTCTCATGAAGTCTTTTAAGTCTTTCCATCATTCCTATGGGTACTGCTGAAAAACTCTGGGTGCTTAAAGCCAGCGCTTGTCCTGGAAGTATAGCACCTCCTGGCAAGTCTGGAGTGGTGCAACCCCCCCACAGCCTCTTTGCAAACGGAAGCCTGTAGGTTGTTTTGGTTCTGACAGCACCCATTGAAATTCAGCCTGAATCTTCTTCACAACCCAGACAGGATGGTGCTATCCTAGCTACAGAAGGCCTCGGGTATGTAGGTGTAGCGGGTGATGCAAGAGACTGTAATCCGAAGAGGGTTGGGGGATTTTTGTGTCCCTTCACACAAGTCCTAGCCTACCAGAGTCATCATCTGTGACTTCCCAACTGGTACCACCAAGCTCTTATCACTGAAACAAAAGCTGGAAGTCAAAGACCAGGTCTCAACTTCAACTTCTGTGTTAAGCCAAAGTGACAGACGTCTATGGAAACTTCTTTCTGTGTGAACTATACTTTTTTGTTTAGCTGCAGAACTTTATTTTATCTGGAAGGCAACCAGTTTGTTATTACAGATTTTTAAAAATTCTATGTGAAGGAAATGAATTTTCAACTATAAAATATTACACTGAAAATAAATTACTTTTGTATAAAACTTTGGGTATGTGTATATATTTCTGAAAAGTGAGATCTAAAACCAAACAATTTATTACAGCAAATTTCTATAGCTGCAGCAGCTCTAGCTCAGTATTTAAGTTGCTTTTGAATATCAAGAGCATTCAAGGAGCCTGTTAGTTTTGTATCCCTATCTTTGGAGAGATTGGAAGAAGGTGAGATGGATGAGGGGCCCTGGAAATGAAGGAATGAATGAACACATGGGCACCTGTAACTCATCAGGTTCAGCTGGGTTACCACTGACTGTCTTTTGCTTTGGCAAGAATAATTCAGATCCACCTAGAAAAGCTTGTAGGATGGGAAGCGTTTTATATGTAGTAGAGCAGTATAGTGCCTTAAGCCTGGGCCTTTTTCTCTATGAATACCTTCTTACATTAAAATGAAGATTATATGATTTGGCATTAAGTTACAGGTATTAATATTACATATTAAAACACTTTAAAGGAAGGAGGGAAAATACACACACACACACACACACACACACACACAAAACACAGTGTAGTTGGGGTAGTATACCACAGATATCTATTGTGTGTTGAAAGAAACGCTTAGTGCTTAATTGGTGGATTTTCCATGCCTCTGTCACGTGATCTGAGCAACTACTTTGAAGATAACAATCTGTATTACAATAACTGTTGTTAATTTCCTAGCACCTGCTTTTGAAATTCTGTATTTCTTTCATGGTTTTTGTTCATTTATTTTTCCCCTTGTTTTTTTTCTCTTTAAAATAAAATTTTAAAAAACACTGTATTTACTCTTAAAGTCCATTTTTCTTCTAGTTTGAAAAGGAATTCAGACATTTTGATTGATCCTAAAAAATACTGTGGGCTTTGGCTTAGGACAGTGCTAATTGTGCTGTTGGGTACTTTGGCCTTGATCTGTGTAAACCAGCCTCTGATTTTTTTTTTTTAATCTAAAATATGTGAGGAATATGTGAAATGTATATATGAATATGTACTTCTACTATTTTCAAGTAAAGTAGACGTCATTAAGCTAATGGGAATTTAAATTTTGAAGACATAATGTTATAGTAGGTAACATTTGTTATCTTTGATTTAGATGTGTTCTTAGGTGTTAATTTTTTTTTTTTTTTTTTTATAGCAAGGAGCAGGACCTTGTGCTTGCCACATAATTGCTTGTGATCCTGAGCTAATCTCCCCAGGCCCTAGATGTATTCTTGATTTATGTTATTATGTTCATTAAAAAAAATTCACCTTATTTGATTTTTATTTAAAATTTATTGTATTAATTTCAGTAATTAAATTACTTTGTCAAGTTTGAGATTTGCTCTTCTGAGTACATTTCCAGTGGTAGATATTTTAAGCATTCTTTGTAGTTTATTTTATGGGTGTGTATTTTTTTGCATAAAGTTTTCTAAAGTAAACTCGCTTCCTGTAAGAACTTATGTGTGTCTCTTTCTGGTTCAGGGATGTTTTCTATGAATTCTTTGAGTAAAAATCTATTTTAACAAACAGGCCATAATTTGTGACTAGGAAATTTCAGAGTGGCCCGGAAAAGCATGCTAAGAATAGACCCTGTTAAGCTCCACCCAGTCTAAAATACAGCTCTTGGGTTGCAAATGTGGGGAAGGCAGGGCGTGATTAGCAAAGTGGTTCCCCCTGCACCTCCACACACCCCTACAGCCAGGTCCTCCACACCCCCGCCCCCACATGCAGGGGGAGGAGAGAGTAGAGAACATTTTTATGGGTTGTCCTCCTGTTTCCTTTCTCTAGGAGCTTAGATAAATTGTTGTTGCAAGCTGTTATCTGAACAGGAGTTTGACCACATTATTTTAGTTTTCAGTTGTTATCTGAGTTTGGTCTTTAAGCTTCGTCTCATAGGAGGGAGCTTGATGTTGTGTGTTTTACAAATAATTAGACTCTCCAATACTTGTCCGTTTATAATTTTCAGTTTACCTATATTTTTCATGATAGTTTAAAAATATGGCAACTAATTAGTTTGTGTTTAAAAAAAAGATTCTGATTATGAATATAATTATTGGATACTCCTGTCACTTAAAGATTTAACTTTCACAGGAGTGAATGTTTATGGAACAGGCCTGTCATGCCGGAGAATCCTGGAGAGGAAGTACAGGGCTAATGCAAAGCCCTGACCACCAGAAAGGCAGCCCAGTGATACCACTTAGGAGTCATCTACATATTTTATTAGGTGCTTGAAGCATCTGTCACTGTTCGGACTCCTCCAAATGTTGTTGCCTGTTAACTCGATTGCAATTGATTAGGCACAGTGGGAACCTTTGGTCACACATGTTATTTGTTTTTCTTTTAGGACAAAAGATAGTGCTGTGTGAGTTGCTTTTTCTAAACTAGATCCTTAGCGTTGGGGGTTAATAGTAGTGTTGGCTCTTTGTGATAAGTAAGTGGGTTTGGAGTTGCAGACCCTGCACTCCTCTAAGAGGTTTGCCATCCCTGGGCTAGGAGATGGACAAAACTCAGCTTTGCAGAACACTGCTTTGGAAAGGAAGAGCAGCTCAGGATTTAGGCTTTGAAGTCAGCTGGTCTGGGTTTTAATGCAAGCTAGGTGTCATCTGCTAGCCTTAGTTTACTTATCTTTAGGTGTAAACATAAAATTGACTTTATTCAGGTTTTGGGAAATTGAGATCATGCCTGTAAAGCACAGCTTTAGTGAGTATTATTTTGGATTAACTTGCAGAGCAGCAAAAGCTTAAATTTATTTCTGGAGTCATGCCCTTGAGGTAGAATTTGATTGAGACCTCTATCTTCATAATGACTACATGAAAGGAATGGGTACCAGTGTATTTATTGTATTTCAGTTCATTTTATTTCAGAACAAATTTAATGAATCCTCACTACATTTTAATTCTGGTTTCTACGTTGTTTCAGTGTTTCCTTCCAAATTATATTGAAGCAAATATAAATAAATATTTAGTATTGTGGGCTGATTTGTCATTTTCATGTGGCCATTTCTGTTGTGTGTTTGATTCCCTCCCCTTTTTGATATTCTTTTTAAATTATGGAAAATAAATTATGCAAATGGAGAGAATCGTGTAGTGAACCTGTGTACACCCATCACTCGGCTTCAGCAGTTTTCAGGTCACGGCCAGTCTTGTTTCCTTTGTACTTCTACCTATTTTCCCCAGCCCCGTGTTATTGTAAAGCACTGCCCAAGCAGTATGTTACCCATAAATATACACATGTGACAATCATTGTATCTAAAATTAACAACAGTTCCTAAATATCATCAAATGTCCAGTCACTATTAAGATAGATCTAATTATCTTTAAAAGATGTAGCTTAAAAAAAGGAAAAGAGTGTTTAATTCAGGATCCAGAAAAAGTCCCCCACGTTTGTGTGGGTGATGTGTCTTATGTGCCCTCTGAGCTACTTGGGTGCTAGTTACTGCCTTTGGGGTAGGGATTATAAGATCCCTGGGTTAGTTGGGAGCTGTCGTCAACCTGGCCTAGGGCAGGTAGGGCAGCGCTGGTACTGCTGTGGGCAACTTCCGAGCAGAGGGAACAGAGCGAGCGGGGACGTTTCCTGGTGCACAGCATAGGTGACTTGCTGTGGGATGTTGAGGCTGTGTCCCACATGGTGCTTTATTATGTGCATTTGATGCTGGGTTTAAAAAAAAAGTTTATGTAAAGATGGTTAAAAATAAGGATGGTAGCAGAAACCAGGAGTGATATAGTATATCAGTTTACATTTATTTTCTGGTAATATCTGGTTTGGAAAGTTATAATGTGTGAGAGACATTGTGACAGCTTAAGTTTACTATATATTTGAAGAAAATATGCTTCAATTAACTTTCTGTTTTTCCCTGTTATTACCAGAGTAGTGTTAGTATGTGATGACATCTCAGGGGAAGACCAGGGTGCTCACCAGGTCCCAGGAGTAATCTCTTAGTGCTCTCTGCGTGCTGTACTTGGAGTAACAGTAGAAATACTTTTTTTATTCAGAAGATTAGTATTTCATAATTTTTTCCTAATACACTTAAAACATTTGAAGAATTGTTATAATTAGTTGACTTTCTTGGGCTGAGTTCTTTGTGTGATAGCTTAAAATACATACCTCAGTATACAAGGTTATGCTGTTTCTCGATAGCTCAGGCCGGGTGTCGAATTCCAGCTCTGTTACTTACTGTTTGTTAGGGAAGTCACATAAGTTCTTGTAGCTTCGTTATCTCTGAAAAGGGGATGAAAATAGTGTTCCTTCAGAGTTCTGCTGAGCTGGGTAAACCAGACAAGTAGGGGTGTATTTCAGTAAGTAGAACAGAACTTGGCATACCCAAGTGCTCAGTGGCTTTAGATAGCATTATTTGCATTCTTACTGATAATGTTTTCTTATTAAATATTCTTGAGTATCATTAATTTAAAATGTTCTAAGCAGACCATGACTAATGAAGAAAAATTAGGAAATACTATATGTCTTGTGTTTTAAATCTGTACATTACAACTCTGATGCTCTTTAATTTTCTGTATATTCTCTTAGCAAATATTAGGTTGCTGTGGAATTTCCATTCCTGTTCAGCAAAGCCAAGAATGTGTCAGAAATAATTCTGTCTTTTCTGGTTTGAAACAGCCTATACTAGGTTAAATGCTGTTTGTTCCTTTTTTTAAAAAAATCTGTCTGTCTGTCTAGTACAGGGTCTCACTGCCCAGCAGACTCATAGTGATCCTCCTGCCTCAGCTTCCCTAGCTCTGGGATTGCAGGCGTGTGCCACCACGCCGAGTTTCAGTGGCCAGCATGGCACTCCCAGGGTTCTGGGGCTGGCACAGCATCATGCAGTACCGGGGATTGAGCCTGGGTCCTTATGCTTGCCAAGCAGACCCTTGGACTGCCAAGCTATCTCTCCAGCCCCTAATGCTATTTGTTTTTAGAAAACTAAAAAACTCAAATTCAGGGTAGTTTGTTTCCAATTGAATCTGTCCTCTCGTTCTTTCTTCCCATCTGTAAGTGTACTTGGCCTGACTCATTACTATTCCTGTTTTTGCTGTGCCCACTATCATGTCTGCCCATTCATCAGCATTGCACCCACGGATTCTGCCTTCCCTCCTGTTACCAAGGTGACTTAGCCTTGTTCCTGCCCAAAGCAATTTTCCTTCCAGGCGGAAATCTCGTCCCCACCTGCCTAATCAGCCCCTGTGTACAGCCCTTTGCTGTATCTCCTTGTAGCTCCAGTTTTCACACTGTTCCGCTTGTTCCCACCAGCATTCTGATCCTCCTGTGTTTTCTATGCCATTTCTCCCACTGACCCTTGCCCAGCTTCTTATCCTTACTTTGCAGCAAAGATAACTTAGTTACTTAGGTTCACTATCTTTAATTCCTTGATTCTGTTTTCCTGAAACTGACTCTCCTGTGGTTCTCACCATCGTTACATACCATAGCTTGTCCTGTGAAGATTGCCAATAACCTCCAAATTCTGAAATTCATCGTTCAGTTCAGCCTGAAGTAGCATGGATGTGCGCATCAGCAGGATGTGGCTGATCATTCCTCATCTTGGCACTCCTACGTGGCTTGCAGGAATTCCTCTTCTCTCAGTTTCTCTGTCTCATTCATTAGTTTTTTTCATTTCCCTTTGCTGATTTCTCTTTTTCCTTGACCTCATAGTGTTCTAGTGCTGCTAGCTGGCTTGCTTGCCGCCTCC
>PVKN010022854.1:0-15009 GCA_004027915.1 Capromys pilorides | reverse complement strand
AGAGAACATGATATAGTTTTTAAACTATATGTTTCCATTGAAGTAATCATTAAAAATTATTAAAATTTTTCAATGCTAGATACTACTTTATTAACATTACTTTGCCATGCTTATAACAATTTTCTTGTTCACAACTAAAATCATTTTGTTCTTAGCAAGAATAACAACAGATATTTCGTCTATTCCTAAACAGTTACTTTCAGTGGCTTTGTGTTACCCTTGTTTCTTAAAGCAATAGAGCTCATCCGATTTCAAAGGCAACAGTTAGAAATGCATGAATACTTCATTAAACTATTTTTGATAGTAAAATCATGTATCTTTATAAATTGACCTATTCCAGAATATCGTTTTGATGTCAGTGTATGAAAGGCATTGTTTTCTATCTTCTACTTTGTTGTTGTTATTGTTTTTACCAGGGATCAAACTCATGACTGTGAGTTTGCTAGGCACACTCTTATGCCACTAAGCGTGTTCTCTCTCACTCTCTCTTTCCTGTACCTTCTATGTTAACAAAAATAAACTTTATGTATCAGTCCGTATAGACTAGAGGAGCAGATCTCACACAAGATGTACAGATGTATAAGAAATTACAAGACCGGCTTATGATGGTCCCCCAGAGTCAGGTGAGGCAGGGTGCAGAGGGCGCCTGCACACTGGAGCCCGAAGGATTCAGCCCAAGGTCTGAAGCTCACTGCAGTGTCCCATGCAAGTCCATATCCGGAGGCCAATGGGTCCGCAGGTCTGCAGTGGAGGGCTGAGTCTATTGGAAGCCAGGAGATGACGTCCAAGGTGAAGGCAAAGACTGGAGCTCCCCAAAGAAGCAAGAACAGAGCCGTTCTCCTCACTTCCCCTTTGTACCATCCAGGCAGGGAGCGCCGCAGGGTGGGCCTTCTCAAGTTGACACAACCAACCAACCACCACATGGACAAATGTGTGTACTGGTTGGTTATCTCTATAGCATTTCAATGTCAGTGAAGTCTTCTACTGTCTGTACAGAACACTGTGTTCCAGGCTGTCCATGACCGAGTTCCAAGCTAACTCTCCAGACTTCTCTGTAACTAAGTTCATAGGAGGCTAGTAATACTTAGCTTCAGCTACTGCAGCGGAAGGGGTAAGTGATGCAAATTCTAACCGACATCCACAGACAGCCGTTAATCTTCTCTTTTCTCCTTATTCAGGTGATGTGTGCAGCCTTTGACGTTCTCCCATTTGCTGTGTTGTGCATGTGGGGCTTGCTTCGGTCATGAGATCCTGATTCTGGAAGCACCTATAGTGATGGCATCTTTTCTTCACTGAGGTTTTCCTTAGGAAAACATTTATTCTCAAGTCTTCCTTCATTAGCTGACTTTGTCAAAGTGGTTGTCATTCTTTCCTTATTCCAAATGGCTTATAAACTCACCATAGTTGCCTCCCATCTTTTTGTTGTTGAAGAAAACAAAAATTTAGAGTAAAACACAAGGCTTCCATCCTGGGCATCTGCTAACATATCTTTGAGAACTTCTGCTTGGTAAATCTTCATAAGGACTCTGATTAGTCTTTGGGGTTTTCCTGGGCCCTCCTGCTGTCTTCTTAGAAGCACAAACATCCACCCAAAGAGATAGCCATTCCTGAAGTTTCCTGCAAGCCTACTATTCCACTATTCTACTTCCAAAGTTGGGCCGTTAGTTACTCATTTACTTAGATACTCCTTTCAGTCTTCCCTTTGAAATGTCTCCTGAAGCTTCAGCATCCCTCTCCCACAGCTTCCCGCAGATCAAGCCTCCAACACCTCCTCTGGTCCAGAGCCCCCAACCCATTTCGTGGCCTGAATCGCTGTGAGAGCCTGGTAAAGCCCATACATTCAATAAAATTACAAGATTACATTGAAGTACATTAAAATATTTTAAATCTATAATACATTAATTCATGTGGCTCCTTATTATCAATACACTAAATGATAAGATATAACAATAGTTCTAATAACATCCTAACTTTGAACTATTGATGAGCATAAATGTAATCTGCGATATTTGTAACCATAAAAAGAGCTACAACTTGTCATGGTAACTACATCACAGATCCTGTTAATGCCTCTGCAGTTTGTTACCCAATAGATACATTTCATTTAGCAGTTAGTGAAAATAAAAATATACATATATGTTTAAATCTGCAGATTCCAGTCCTGTATATTCTAACCTAAATCATGACACTTAATGCCCTCCTCGCCTGTGTGCTCATGAAACAATCACACAGCCTGCCTGCAAATGTAAATCTTAACCACTTACCTGTGGAAAGACAATTTGTGGGGCAATACTAGGAATTAAACTCAGGGCCTTCATACTGAGTTATGCGGCCAGCCCTTAAAATTTTATTTTGACAAGGTCTTGACACATCACTAAGTCACCTAAGATGTTCAAACTTGCAATCGTCCTGCATCAGCCTCCTGAAGTGCTGCCATTACAGCTGTGTGCCACCAAGCCCAGGCCTTTTGTGAGTCCTTACTGTCACTAGCAGTGCACTCTTCCAATATTACCATACTACAGAAATGCTAAAGGGATGACTAACCAGTATGCACATTGGTGGTTGATTGGTTGTGTCAACTTGAGAAGATTCCACCCTATGGCGCTCACTGCCTGGATAGTACAAAGGGGAAACATCCACAGGTCTATCTGAGCTTGGGACACTGCATTTTTGAGGGGCACTCCTGGGCGAGTGTTCTGTACAAGATGTGTAGAAGAGGGCAGAGTCCGCACTCGGAAGCATGGCCTTCAGCACCTCTCACAGTCAGTCTCATCCTACTGCCTTCCCTATTCAGGCGTATTTTCATTAGACAACCACTCATCCTCCAATGGCTCCAGTACTTCCTCCCTCCTAAGAAAACCTTCCCTCCACCTACTGCTTCTCCTGTTCATGTCCTGTATGCATTTCTCTGCTTAAATTTTACTCATCTTTCAAGTTCAACTCCAGTGATCTCTTAGTAACTTCCCTGTCTGTCTCAGGCTGAAACAGTGCTGTTTTCCCCAACATTTTTTTTTTCTTTTTGGTACCAAGAATCAAAGGCTGGGCCAGGCAGGAGCTGATGCTGCTCAGCTATACCCTGGCCCTCCACAACATATTCTAATCACACTATGTGTAGTTCCTTATGCCAGGCCTTTGTCAAGGCCAAGTGCCTGAAGCACAGAACTGCCTGCAAGAGTGCTGTGAATTTGTTCCGCATTCAGCACACGTGATGGACTGATCAGCAATCAGGGAGGAGGTAACCTACTAGCTAGAAAAATAGACAAGCGCTTACTTTCAAAGCATTCATGTTTCCTATTCTTCTTCCTGTTTATCTCTTCTAGCCCTTTCCCAAAGGTCCTGAAGTTCTCTTTCTACTTCATTCCACAGTGATCTTTCTTTACTCTCCTCCCACTGATGAATAATCATAATATTATTTTTTCATTCATTCATTCATTCATTCATGACTTATTAAGCTCCTACTACGAGTCGGGTAATGTGAGAGTCACCAGAGGTGTACAACCTGTAAACAGGCAGCACTGCCTTCCACACTCTTAGACTGTCGTTAACTGCTGTCTCGCTCTGTTTTTGTCTTCCTAGCTAGACTAGAAGCGCTTTGAAAGCAGTGGAAATCTCTATTTATTTTTTGTAGTCTTTTCAGCAGTTGGCGCATCGCAGAAAGTTTCCAAATACCCCTGAAAAGAGCGAATAAAACACTATTTTCCACCCCTTCTCCTTTCAGAGTTGGCCTTACCTGATACGGTATCAACTAAAGCGAAGAGAGCAGCCTCGGCAGTACTCTGGAGAGGAGCTCCTTTGAGAGCTGGAGATGGGAGTTGGACTCTCAGAAAAAAAATTCCAACAGCAAAAACGCCTTGCCTGGACGTTGCTAGGACGCATTGGTTGCTAAGAGAAAAGAGACAGGTCCTTGGCTGAGATTGACACAGTACCTCACCAATACAGTGTCCGTACTCTAATAGTCTCTTTTAGACCAGGCTGTGATTGGTTACCATCAGGTGACGTCACGAAACAAAAAACCCAAACCAAACAACAACAATAAAAAAAACAACGGGGCGAAGTTTGCACTGTAGGAAAGGAGTTTCCTAGACCAGGAAAGAGTTTAGCAAGCTAGTTACACACAGGTAGTGACCCGGTGACCGTTTTGGTCCTTAAAGCCCTAAAGGTAGTTGTCCTCACAAATCGTGGCGCCGAACTGGAGCCCTCCCAGGAATTTGACCTTAAATTTGAGGATGGCGAGTAAATTGGGTCCGGTAGCACGTGTGCGTTCCACAACGCCTCATGTGTTATGTTTTCCGCTTGCCCAAATAACTTGTGTAGAGAGTTTGGCTCAAGCTAGAAGTCAGCGTCTGGGGAAATGGTCTGAATCCCAGAGTAACTCGAAGGATCATTTTTTTTCCCTGTGATTAAAGGCCTCGGGAGACTCAGGGAGAAACTCACCTCTGAGCAGCTTCCCTCCTTGCCTTTAAAAAATAATTATCACGGTGCAGTAGTTTGCAGCGTCGGAGAATTCAATAAACCAATGCAGATGGCGACCATAATTGGTCTAAATTAATTCTTTACATCAATTTTAATGAAATATTTAATTGAAAAAGACATCGAATTATAACATACATGAGATATGATCCTAATTGAAGATTCAAATTCTATGCAGATCATGTTGATTTTTTTGTTTGTTCTGGCAAAAGCAAAATATATTTTGCTGTAGAAATCATGAAAAAAAAAAAAAAAACCTGCCTAGGAAGAAGTCTTACATATATGTTACAATAATCTTTTCCTGGGCTCGTCCCTGTCTGCCACTGAGACAGTGGATTTCCATTAATCTCAGTTCCTACTCGTTTAACTCTTCACAGTCTCCTGGTGAAACCATACCTATTCTCCTTAGCTTCAAACATCCCCTCTGAAGACATCAATGTCTTATCTGTGTCAGCCTAATGCGTCTCTTCAGCTACAGACCTGAATTTCCACAAGCTTTTGGGTCTGTCTCACTACCCATCCAATTCAGATCTTGGTGCTGAATAGTTACTAAATAAAAATGTTGAGTGAACGAGTGAATGGAGGAATTACTGTACGATGCAACACAGCCTAGCAGAATCGAAGTCAAATCATCACGTTTCTGATACTTTTCAGCTATTTTCAGAAAGATTTTTTTCCCTTTATTTCCTCTCAGGTAATGGCATTACTGTCTACAAGTTAGCAAAACTAGAAATCAGAGTCACCCCTGCCTTATCTTGCACTACTCAGCCAATACACTGCTACTCTTAACCATCCTCTGCCTCTCCCTCAAATAAGCTATGCTCTATCTCTCACCTAGATAGTAACAACAGCCCCTATTCTATTTTCTCTTAATTTATTTGCTAAGTTACCATAGAATATTCTAAGTCAGGATTCAATCCTGGCATTACCTTGTTTAAATCTCCCCAATCTAGTGTATGAAACTCTGTGCAAACTATTATGAAGGATAACTGAGAAATGTCTAGAAGATGATGAGTTATTTTTTGTGACCTCGTTTCCAGTCTCTCTCTAGGGTAATCCATGTGTGGTCCAGTGCTCATCACCCCAGGGCCTGAAAAACTGCACAGCCTGAAACTTTGGGGGTGGTGGGGTTGGGGGTGTTAGCAGTAGACTGATGGCCAAAGGAGTTACAGCATGGAGCAGATTTCTCTTTGTTTTATTTTTGAATACAAATTAGAATTAAAACAAAAAAATTACAGAATTTCACTTAAATTAATATGAATTTACAGTACTTTTTGTAATACATAGTGTTGTCTTTTGGGAACAGATTTCTGTAACTAGAATCTCTTCTGTTTTATATAAGGAACTGATAAGGTTTGTGAATTATGATGTTCAATCTAGTCATATTTATTATCATTTTTAAAAGATGCATAAAATCACTACCAACTAAACTGACATAAAATTAAGTGAACACAAGGAAACATCAGGCAATTGTGACATGACCATCTCTTGGTTTTCCAAGGCCCCTAACTTACTGCTGTTCAGCCCAGGAGTTTGTGGGGCCCACGCAGGGACCAGGGTGCTGGTTACATGGGGCTCCTGACAGGTCCCCCAGTATGCATTCACTTTCACACCTGTACATGTTCAGCCCACACCTTCCCCTGTGCTGCCTCTCTTCATCATAAAGTACTCTTTCATCTGTCAAGTAACATCTCTGGAAAGCCAAAGGAGCACCCAGCAGAATTAGTCGCGCTTTCTTCTGCTTTTACATTGTGTGGCAATCCCTTGTTTACATGGGGGCCTTCTCTTACTGAGTTGAGAGTTGGAATAAACTCTCATTCTTTTACATCTCCAACAACAGCCTCTGATGTATTCAAGCAAATGTATGTTTAAGTATTTGATGGACTGTTACTGAAATCAAACCTAGAAGAAGACAACAAAAGCTTCCTTGTGATCTTCCAAAGAATTTGTTTTTCTTAAAAAATATTAAGAATCTTTTGCAGTCAGACTGAAGGAAGTAAGGATTAGAACCTTGTGATTTGGATGAGACACCCAGTCCTTCTGTCATCTTTAAGCGATACCCTAAGGGGATGTACTTTTAGAGGAATGAGTCATAGGTCACAACACCAAAAAGTTAGAAACTAAGCAGCTAGTGTGCAGTCATTTCTTCATGGTCCAGATTCATTACTGACTGATCACCTATTCTTTTATGGGCATTGTTAGAAACAAAACATCACCATGGTAGTTACAAGGAAGGTACCTTGCCTTATTTTTTCTTTTCTTTTTTTTTTTTTTTCAGACTTAATTTATTTTATTTTTCTTGTGTAAAAACCTTTTATGCTGTAGTTACTGTTGGAGCTTGAGTCCTCTGGCCAGAGACTCTGGTGTGGGTTTTTACAAGATGGTCAGTGAATTCCTGATAGGGAGACTTAGTGAACACAGTCTCTTTCCAGAGGTCAGGGGTCAGACAGCTGTAGGTCTTGGAGATGGCATCAAAGGTGGCCTTAGCAAAGTTGCGGAAAGGAGCAGTGCAGCCCCTAGCAGAGGTGCAGCAGTCATCAATACCATCAGCAGCAGCTTCTTGGGCACAGGGGCCGAGGCGATGCCAGCCCCTCTGGGGGCGGGGATCAGACGCACCAACTCAGAGCCACAGCGGCCAGTCACCTTGCAAGGAACAGTGTGGGGCTTGCCAGTCTTGTTTCCCCAGTAGCCTCTCCTCATGGGGACAATGGAGAGCTTGGCCAGCGTGGTGGCCCCACAAATGGCAGTGGCTACTTCCTTGGAACACTTCACACCCAGGCCAGCATGACCATTGTAGTCCCCAATGGTGACAAATGTCTTTAACCTAGTCTGCTGGCCAGCACGAGTTTGCTTCTGCACAGGCATGATCTTCAGAACTTCATCCTTGAGGGATGTGCCCAGGAAAAAGCCAACAATCTCGGCCTCCTTGATGGGTAAGGAAAAAAGATAAATTTCCTCCAGGGATTTGATCTTCACGTCTTTGACCAGCCGGCCCAGCTTGGTGACAGGAATCCACTCTTTGTCCTCGACCTTACCGCCACGAGCCCCACGGTCTTGGCCCCGGCCTCAGCCTCTGCCGTGCTCGCGACCTCGAAGGCCGCTGCCGAAGCCTCCGCAGAAGCCGCCGCAGCCTCCCATGCCAAGGCCCCCGGGGCCTCCGGCCCCTTCCGCTGCACCGGTGTCATCCGCCATTTGGTGTTTCCCAGAAAAAGAAGCTATTTTTTCTTTAAATTTATATTTTCTATGTATTTGGTACAGGGTCGCACTATGTAGCGTGGACTCATAGTGATCCTATTTTCAACCTCCCGAGCACTGGGATTGCAGGCGTGCACCACCAAGCCTGAACTCGGTGGCCAGCTCAGTGCGCCCTGGGAGCCCGGGGGGCAGGGCTGATGCAGCGTGAGGCGCCAGAGATCGAACCCTGGTCCCTGCGCTTGCCTAAGCAGGTGCTTAGTCCACTGAGCTCTCTCACCAGCCCTGTATATAGATATAGACAGGAGTCTATAACTTCTGTTCGTCTGCATTAGTATGACAGGGAGGGATGAAAGGAAAGAAATATCCTTGTTTGATCCCTAAACTGTTGGAATTACTACATATTACTACATATTTCAAAATCACCACCAAGTGCATCAGGACCTGAAGGACACCCCTGATGAATGTTCAGCTTCAGAAATGAGAAAACCTGGCAGAAAAGCTTGACCTGGGAACAAAACTTTAGCTGTTAGAGAAAAGGACCAGTTGTGACAATCCTAGGGGGAATAAAAGGACCTGAATGAAAATGGAAGACAGGCAATCTTAAAATGAAAAGAAAAGCATTCTTTGTATCTATGCAGAGAATGACTTGAGTCTACGAGGGACTAATGAGGACACAGACTTGACCTGGCTTAGAGTTACTGGCCCTTTCCACAAGAGCCCAGTGACAATGGGGCCACAGGTGACATGCACAAGTCTCCAGAGGGACCAGTGCAGGGGGAAAGGAGAAGATGGTGGCCATGCGGCAGCAGAGCGGACTTCTGTGAGGACAGGTGTGCTGCTGTCCACTCCCGGGAGAATGGGTGATGTGAGAGCTGAGATACAGCAGCAGTAGTCCAAATACCAACAGCCACTTCCAGAGCCAGGGAATGCCAGTTCCAGAGGCTTAACGGTTTTTACTAGTAGTGAAGTATTTTTAAAATAACGAAAGCTCGGACTATGAGCTTGCTTAGGTAAGCACAGGGGCCACGTTTGGATCCCTGGCATAGCATGCCACGCCGGACCTGCCCCAAGGCGTGCTGAGTCAGCGATGGAGTCTGGGCGTGGTAGCACGCACATGTAATCCCAGCACTAAGGAGGCAGAAATCAGAGGGATCACTAGGCAGCTCAGGCCCTGCGCGTGTGCACACACACACACACACATACACACACACACACACACACACCCCTTAAAAAAATAAAGTAAGGAAAACTGTAATTAAAGTGAGAAATTTGTATTGAAGCGTAAACTTGCCACTTTCAGGATATGTGAACAAAGACAAACTACTAACCTCTCTATATTTCAGTTTTATGTCTGCAAAATTGGGGTGATGATGCTCCTCAGAACAAGCCAGACCAAGGGTGTGAGCCAACACATGGCGCGGTGGGGACAAATCTGAGAAAGCAGATTTAGTTTCAGCTCCCACAGAGAGTTTCAGCTCCCACAGAGAGTTTTCACCTATTCAGAAAAAAGAAGAATTGACTCTTCTCTCACCCAAGAATTGACTCTTCTCTCACTCCTTTTCAGATGGTGGAAAAGGAGTTATCAATGACCTCAAGAGACCACAAGGCCAACAGGAATTTACTGAACTGAAGAGGCATCTGCCATACACTGTTAAACTAAACAGGTTATTAAGCAGTACATATGGTATTGCCAATTTTTAAACTTTCAAAATGTATTAATATGGAGCAACGTCAAGAAATCATCTAAAATGGTGTTCGTTTGACTGTTTTAATCTGACTCTGGGTATGAAATGCTGAGCACATTTTCCTTTTTTTTATTTTAGGGAAAGGTCTACAGGGTGTTCAGGGTCTCATTACTAGATTGGACTCGTAGTGATCTGCCTGTTCGAAGCCTCACCAGAGCTGGGATTGCAGGTGCGCACCACCAAGTCTCAATTGTAGTCTCAGCGCGCCCCGGGTGCATGGGGCCCGCACAGCAGGCCTGGGGATCAAACCCCTGGCCCCTGTGCCAGGCGCTTTAATTCGCTGAACTACTTGGCCAGCCCCACATTTTCCTTTTTGTATGAGAGTATTTTTGACTGGTGTTATTATAAAATATTTCTAAGTGGAGGAGTTAATGTAAAGATGTGAGTTGATGGATATGTTGATTAGCTAGATTGAGGAAATCATTTCACAATTACATATATCAAAACATGATATTGTATACATTGAGTAGACATGATTTTATTCGTAATTGTATTCATTTAAGAAATTTCCCAGGGACATCCGTGGAGGAGGCACATAAGAGGAATTCTGTTTTTTGGGAGTGGTGAGGCCAAGCAAAAACCAAATCCTGTGTAAAATTCCGGCGCTCCAGCTACACAGCAGGGTTACTCACTGCTGTCTTGGTTTTCTGCACAGTTCTGCATGGCACTAGAACTGTCCTTTTTTTTTTTTTAATCTTTAATTTTGACATTGTCTTTCTCACTGAACTTCAGTTTAAAAAATATTTGCACTAAAGTATTATTTATCTTGGGAAACAAAACTCAATTTCTCAGGTTCAGTTATATTTTACAAATTGCATTTGAGAGTTGAACACACCAGTTATATCCTTATCTTGTTCATGACACTTGGGATTCAAATTAATGAACAGCATAAAACTCTTGTACCCATTGCAACAGAAGATAATTTCATTTATAAACTGTCCGAGAAAATTGATCCAGTACTTGAAAAATAAGAGGCTTTTTAAAGGGTTTGGGAACTCTTGATATCATTTCTCGAATATCCTGTTAGGAAAATTAATTGACTTCTTACAAACTTATCTTGGGCCAAAAATAATAAAAATTAGCAAATTAAAACAAATCCCAAACTAGTATAATTACAATTAACCAAAGTTCCTGATCTATTCCTGATAAGTAGTAGGCTGTTTAATTTTTAAAAAAGAATTCATAAAAAAAGAAAAAGTTAGGGCGCGAAGTCCACCTTTGGCCCTCACACCGCTCCCGAGAACCTGGCAGGGCTGCGTCTGTCCCCGCCCGGGCACCGAGGGCTCCAATGGTCAGCCGGGTGGGTGCACAGAACTCGGCTGGCTCGGGGCCCGGGAGGGCGGGCATCCCGCCTGGACGCGAGCATCCCAGGCAGCCCCAGGCGAGGACCGAGCCTGCAGCCTCGCGTTCCGGCGGCGCGGTCACCGAGCCCCGGGGACGGGAGGCCGGCGGGGGACGCTGGAAACTCGAGCAGGTTGTTTACGGCGCCGAGGGGCGTGGGCGGGAGGCCGCTCGGGCTCCGGGGTCCCCGCTCCGCCACCTGCGCGGCCGGGAGGGCGAGGACGGAGTCGGGGAGGGCGCGGGCTGCCCTGGACGCGGGGCGGAGCGGAGCCGGGAGGTGGCGGGGACCCGCCGCGCCCCACGCCGGTCCCTGCCGCGCCCCACGCCGGTCCCCGCCGTCCCCGCTGGGCCGAGGTGAGCGCGCGGGGCGTCGACGAGGCGTCAGGTGTCGCGGGAGCCGCGCCCCGGGGCGCACAGGTAGGGCCGCGATGCGGCTGGGCGCAGGCGACAGCGGCCGCGCGGGACGTGGGGCTCCGGGCACCGAGTGCGAGATGCGCGACCTGGGCGCAGCCTCCGCGCCGCCGCCGGGCGGAGGTCAGTAGAGGCCGCTCCGGCCGGGAGAGCTGCCCGGGGCGGCGAGGGGCGCCGGGCGCCTGGGGGGGGGGGGGCGGGGGCGGGGCCCTGCGAGCGGGGACCCACCGCGCCCCGACTCTGCCCGGGCGGGGGCGCGGGGCCACCTCGACGCCGCCCCCCGCCCCGCTCGGCTGGGGACGCTCCGGAAGGTGCTCGCCTGGCTGCTCTGAACTCGCGGCGTGAGAGACGCTGGTGAAGTGGGGGTGCGGGCGGGGTCCCCGCGTCGTCGGATCCCGGGGACGAGAGTGCGAAGGGGCGGCGGGTCAGCGCTGCGCAGATCGAGTGTCGAGGCTCACGGGGAAAAAGGCGAATAAGAGAAAGCTGGGGCGACGTAGGCCCCGAGTGCTGATCTGATAAAGTGGGGAAGTGCGACCGAAGAAGGGGGATCCAGTTACTGCGGCGCCGGTCGTGAGGCTTCGGGTTTTCCCGGGGCGCCGGTCTCACCTTCCGCCGACGAGCCCGGCTGCGGCCGCGGATAAGCGGTCCCGAGCGTGCGGAGTCCTCGGGTGGGCTCCGGAGGGCGGCTCTGCACCTCCTGCCCTGCCCGCCTTTAGCTGCGAGGAAGGCGAGCGGCCAGCGCCTTCGCCTTCTGGGGTCCCAACAGTTTGCCCGCGGCAAAGTGGGTGCATATGCGCTCGCAAGGGCTTTTGAAAAGGCCAGCCTGACGTTCGCGGCAAGCTTAGTGGTCAGTCCTTGTGAATGAAATGCCCTGCTTCCGGAACAGCTTGGTGCTGAGGGTGGTTGGCTCGATTTCTTTGATCTTGGGGCCTACTGTTGCACCGTGTGTCCCTAGTTTGTTTAAAGTTTAATTTTTTTCGATGTCAAAATGGAAAGGGCTTAATGTGATTTCAAATCCATAATTCACAAAATACCTTATTAACAACTTTATCATCATGTTGATATTTATGTACAAATGTTATGAACATAAAAATCACCTTCATTTTGAATCTCATAAAAAAAGTCTTAAACACTTGCTAAAATAGCCTATCTACCTTTTTGAAGAAGTAAACAAAATGTTCCTGGGGCCAGGGATAGGGCTGAGCTGCACAGTACCTGCCTGTCAAGCTCAAGGTTCTAAGTTTGATTCCCAGTACCAAAAAGGAACAAAGTTTTTAAAAAAGTCCTAAGGATTAATAACTTTTTTCTCACCTTTTTTTGTCTTTACGGAAGACTTACCATACAGGCATTTTAACCCTCAAACATGAACCACATTTGAATAAGTTCTGTCATAATTATTTCATTTTGAGGACACTGTGTGCTCTAGACTAAATGTTTTACGCCTTATCTGTTCAGCAATATCTTTATTAATCTTTTCACTAATCAGGAGTTTAAGCATTTTTCCCCATGGCTAGTTTTTATAGCCAATATCTACATTTGTTAGATTTGCTAAGAATGTTGGGATGTAAATCAAACATGGCTTTCTGGACTTGGAAAGCAGAATGGTACCTAGTCAGGTATTTTATGAATGTAGATAAAATTCTTCTCTTTTCACTGCAGAGTAAAGAGTTATTATAAAAATATCAAACTCAAGCCTGCCTGCCTTTGCAGTATATATGGAAGGACTCTACTCTCCTGGTGATTTGGGTTACTTTGTTCTGAGCAGGTTTCCAGAGGACCAATGTTAATATCAAGGGTAGTCTCAAGATAGGTCCCAGACTATGGAGTGACTTTTTGTCACCTTGAAAAAGCTGTCCCTTCCTTTTCAGAGAGACAAAAACTATGATAGATATCAGGTATTTTGAAAAGTAAAATGTGCCCCATAAGCATAAGGCCTTCTGTGAAAGGTGTGTGCAGGTGGTGAGGCTGACTGGGAGCTGGACTGCGATCCAGCGCCCACCCTTCCTTCTGCAGCTGGATCTTCCCATTCCCGGTCTCGCACTGTCCGGAGGAACTTCGCTGGCTGTTAGAAAGCTGTTCTGTCTGTTGGGGGTGGGGGACTGGGGCCACCTGCTTGGTGCTAGGCTCAAACACAGAGCTTTTGCATTTTTCTTTATGACCCCTATAAGAATTCGTGGGGGAATATTGCTTATATTTTGCACGAGAATAAACAAGCCCAGGGTCCCTCAGTGACTTTCATCTGGTGGAAGAAGAATTAGAAACAAATTATGGAACCAGAATTAGAAATAAAATTGGATCTTGTTTTTAAAGATCCGCTATTGCCATCAATCCAGTGTTTTTAAATTTTTTCTTTTAATAATCTGATGAGTTTTTGTTTCCCTCTAAGGAAGAAGGGGCTGTACCTGCTTATACAGAAATTTGGGGTATAATGTCAAGGTCTACCTACTCTGAAGTCCTTATCCAGGTTCTCGGATCTCTAATCTCTGCTCTAACTTTATTATTCAATGAGACCGAAAGCCTGATATATATATATATATATATATGTATAATGTATATACATATAATATATATATAAAATATATATATATGTATAATGTATATATACATATAATATATATAAAAAATATATATATATATTATGTTATATATTATATTCCACATAATCTTTTACTAATAGGCACAGCCCTGAATTTTGTAACTTTCAAATGGGTGAGAATTCACTTCGACTGAAACAAAGAGAAAACATGTTATCTACCTTTCAGTTGATTCTGTGAATGCCTAACAAGCAATTTAGGACAATGGTGTGTTTGCCACAAACATGTGACCCAATCAGGGCTCGCTCCCTGCCCCCCACAATTGTGTAAGAGCAATCATATGGGCTTGTTCCCTGGGATTGTGCCTGTACCTGCGGAATGGAAATGATGGGCTTCTGTTTTCCCTTCCCTAGAGATGGCAAGCGCAAACCCTGAGATCGTGGTAAGTACCTACAGCTCTCACGGAGAGGAAAATCGCTCCACTTTTAACCAGAGCACATCTCCGTCTGAGGAGCTTCTACTAGAAGACCAGATGAGGAGAAAACTCAAGTTTTTTTTCATGAATCCTTGTGAGAAATTTTGGGCCCGAGGCAGAAAACCGTGGAAACTCGCCATACAAATTCTGAAAATTGCCACAGTGACTGTTCAGGTAAGCACCTTTAAGCATGAGTTTGAAGAAGCCTCTTTAAAAACATAGAGGGGCTGGAGAGATGGCTCAGCGGTGTAAAGCGCCTGCTTAGGCAAACTTAGGCAACCTCAGGGACCGTGGTTTGATCCCTGGCACCACAAGCTGCGCCAGCCCCACCCCCAGGGCAGGCTGAAAACAGAGAACAAGGGGCAGGGTTTTTGGCCAAAACAAAACAAAAACAGAACTGCTTGCGTAGTGGAGAACAACAAATAAATACAACCTTAACCCTTCTCATTTTTGTAAGATTTTTTTTTCTTTTTTTCCTCCTCTTTCATTACATTGTAATTTTAGTCACTTAGTGTAATTAGTTTTCAGTAAAGGAAAATTTCCTTGACTTTTAACTATGGGGGGGGGGATCATATTTTATGATTCTTCCATATACTGGCTGTGATTTATTCTTATGAAACTGGATTTTCCCACTGGGAAAAGTCATAGCTCTTGTTAAAATCATAAGAACAGAACAAAAATAGACATTTCTAAAGATGCAAATAGATATCATCATAGGTTTATATATTATCACCCTTATTACTTATTATTTTATGTTAATTTTTGGTAAAAACACACAAGCAAATATATGAATATTGAAAAATAATTTTTAAAATCCTGACGTTACTCATTTGAATTG
>PVKN010022853.1:0-14996 GCA_004027915.1 Capromys pilorides | reverse complement strand
CTAGATCCGACTCATAGCGATCCACTTGTTTACAGCCTCCCAAGAGTTGGGATGACACGCACGCCTCCAAGTCCAATCTTGGCGGGGCCAGCACTGCAGACCAGGGGTTGAAACCCCAGCCCCTGAGCCTGCTTTCAGCCTCCTTAATCAGCTGAGCTATTTGGCCAGCCCACTGTACCTCTTGGGAGAGGGCTACGCCCTACCCCGCTGCAGAGGGAGCCCTCCTTTCAGCAATAGCCTCTCTAATGGAATCTGCTCCTGGCACCTCCACACTCTCTGCTGTTAACAGGAATGCAAGACAAGTGAGATAACCAGGGCTGGTGGCTCAGAAAAACAGAAAGCTGGAGAATGGCGCGTGAGAGGACATTGGCAGGGCCTGGAAGAAACTGATAACAAGCCTGCTAGCACGGTTGGGGACCGGGACCAGATATGGGCACCTAGACAACTGCTGCCCGAGGGGAAGCGTGAGCAAGAAGAGTCTGGGAGCAGGGGGAGCCTGAAGGGTGAAGAGCCTAGGATGACCCAAAGCGCGCCCCCCACCCTCTCCCCCACCCCCTCCCCCCCATCCTGAAGTATCCTGAGAAAGCAAGATCCCACGTGTCTACTCTGCCTGCGAGCAGCCACCCACAGCGCAGTGCGGATCTGATCACCCCCTGCTGAGGACTGCTGAAAGCAGGAAGTCCTCGATCTCTCTAACAAGGTTTCAGGGCGTGAAGCAGAGAGCGATGATACTTCCGGGAGGGTGACTGAGGAAGGACCCCTAGGGGCGCACTTGTGCATTCAGCTCGCTTGCAGAGATACATGATGCCTGCGTGCGAGCTGGGGCACCTGGGGATCCGCAGGCAGAAGGCTCGTGTGAGGAAGCTGCCGGTGTCCCCAGAGGATCCTTTCGACCCCTGTGTGAGTCAACAGAGAACCGGGTCCCTTGCCGACTGCACCACGCACCTTCTCCCCAGATTATCTAAACGGTTGGATCAGAAACAAAGGCCTCCTGTCAACCACACGCAGAAAGTGGCTCGAGGGGGAGAAATCCATCAAGATCGACAAGCGTCCCCACTCACAGGCTGACGCTTGAGAAAATTACAGGGCTGGAGCCTGTCTCAGAGACGCACCACTGAACTAGATTGCTATAGAAATTGAACTCTGAGGACACTTCAGCTGTGCGCTTTTGTAATGTGTGAGGATTTTTTCTTTGGTTATTTCTGTCTCTCTCTCTCTTTTTTTTTTTTTTGGTCTTTTTGAGACAGGGTCTCGCAATGCAGTTCAGGCTGGCCTTGAGCTCACTTTTGTAGCCCAGGCTGGTCTCAAACTTGCGCTGATCCTCCTGCCTCAGCCTCCCAAGCGCTTGGATTGCAGGCATGTGCCACCACGCCCAGCCAATATTAGCTCTTTACTAAAGATTTTTCTGATAGAGTCTGACCTCTTGTCAGGTTGCCACCTATTAGTGTTTGCCTTTCCTCCTACTTTTCTTATTAACTTTCCCCTGCCCAGTTCCTGCTGTTCTTCAGATAACATTTATCTAGAGTTTGATCTGGGTATCCATTAAGCTGCCCTTGGCTTGGATCTTGGAAATGTACAAGAGGCATCTTAGGGGCTTGGAGATAAATGCCCTGACTTTTAGTGTCCATTCAATGAATGTGCCGTTTATGGGCTGTGCTGGCGACCCGCCACAAGCCTGGACAGGAAACATCTGAAAAACCACTGATGATGTGGAAGGGGGACCTGCTGTCTGCTGAGGTGACCAAGAATTGAGCTGTCCATGCTGTGAGTGGGCCTAGGAGGAGGATTTCGAGGACAGCAAGGACTCATGCTTGTGTCTGACAGACCCTGCGGCGTGCATGTAGCTGAGAGCCTCGGAACCAGCCTGCTGAAAAAGGAAAGAGCTGTTTCCTCTGCCGGCACAGAGCCAGGAGGCCTGGTTTCTCATCAGAATCTCTGGACAAAGACTCTAGGGTGTGTTCTGTTATAGTCCCCAGTCCTGGGACCTTTGTCCCTTGTCTCTTTCCAGGGTGACTAGGCTGAATTCTGTGCAGAGGGATGGATGCAGTGTTTGACATGTGAGCCGCAGGTCAGGTGGAGGAGGAGCTAGAGCACACCCTCCCTTGTTCTACCAGGAGAGAGCAGAGAATTTCCTGATGTGTCCCCACCTCAAATGTGTTCCAGAGACTCAGCTCCTTCAGATATAACCCCCTGAGGGAACAGCCGAACAAGGACTGTCCAGAGGCACTCAGAGAAGGAGCCACAGGTGGCCTGGGGGTGGCAGTGATGGGGAAGGCAGTGCTAGACTGTGCAGAGAGCTTCTTTTTAGATGGCGACTACCAATGTGCCACTGGGAAAAGGCCAAGGTCCATGGGACCTCATGGATGCGCTTTGGTCCCTGTCTTATGTGCCCTGTAGTACCTTGTGGTCTCTAAGACAGTGTGATCTTATGGGCCTCTGTGGCTAGGGGGCAGCCAGGTCCATCCTGTCACCAGAATTTTCTTGCCTGAAACCTTTCATCCCACCAAGCACCTTTCATAGAGACCACCCAGTACCACAACCACCTGAGCCCACACAACATCCCCCAACCCCATCAGATGATGTTAGGGTCCTGGGTTTTGAGGGAGCTGAAGAGACACAGCTCAGCTCTGAGACGGACTGCCTGCTTTCTCCTCAGACACCTGTTGGAAGGGTCAACCAGGATACTTCTATTTTAAGGGTCCCAGTTCTGTCCAGTGTCAGAGTGAACTCCTTTGTTCACTGGTTCTGTGTAGCAAGAAGCAATAAAATCACAAGGAGGAGGCACTGAGGTGGTCTGATGTAAAGGGAAAAGAGCTCATTATGCTGGCTGCGTGGTCAGAGGAGCAGAGTGAGGACCAGGACAAAGCCTGACATTCAGCTCATTGGTTTGTCTGGGACTACAAACTAAGGGAAATTCTGCTAATGGATTTGATAGTGACTGACATGAGCCAGTCACCCCTTGGAAAGCATAAATCTGAGAAAGGATCTAGGAAAGAGTACATGAGACAGATGGGCTTATAGAAGAGCCATGTTATTGGTCTTGGATTGCAATGTCCCTTTCCTCATTGCAGGACCCATGGCTTCTCTTACCCTTTAGTGTTGCTCTTGGCATAAGCCTCTCCCCAGGTGTTACTAGGAGGGTGCAGGACACTCAGATGTCAGTTAGGAAGGTAAAAGTGCAGTGCCACCTGGGAGTGAGGAAAGAAGAAACGAGGAACAGAGAAAGAGCAGAGAGAAACACCCAAGGCAGTGGCCCACTGTCCAAAGAGGTACGGGGTCAATCAGTCATTCATGCATCCATGCATCCATCCCCCCATTTATCCATCTACCTACCCATCCATCCATCCACCCACCCACCCACTCTCCATCCATCCATCCATCCATCCATCCATCCATCCTGCTTTCCATTACAAAACTGTTGAGAGGTGGCTGCTCATTGGACCCTGTGCTGGCTGCAGAGTCCAGTGGGTAGTGAGGACACAAGTCTTCTTTTTTTTAATACTCTAGCAGGTGACACTCAGAACCTAAGGGAACATGATTTCAGGACAGTGAGGATAGGTGTTGATTAGTCACACGACAGGAGAGGCCTGGTTGTTCCCCAGTGAACTAGAGATGAGATAAGAGATTTATTTCCAGAATAAAGTATGGTATAGTTGGATCATTCATTCTCAAACCAGACTTTCCCTTCTCAGCTGATAATGATGAGGAAGAAAAAGCTGATCCAAAGACTTCTTTTTGAGTCCATATATGTCTGATAAAGGTGGCAATGATGGGATATGGCTGAAGACATATTTTAAGCACTTGATAAGGAATCCATGGTGTATATGTGACTCTGATTTAATAATTGCACTTTCTTGTCAGTTTCCTTTAGCAAAACTGTGTGCTGTGTGTCGTATTTGGCTCACCATGTATCTCTGCATCACTTTAAAATAGTCACAATCATCTCACCTGAAATTTGATGTAAGAGAACCTGCCCCCAGATCCAGTCAGTATCTGTGATAATTTGTCCCGAAGAGAGGGATTCCAGGCCTGATTCTCTTTGGGCAGGTTACAGCCAGGAAACTCTCTTTTGATCTTCCTCCTGAACACCCCAACCTTGTGGAGCCTCCTCCATCCAACAAGACGACATCTGACTTCTGAGGAAGCCTCTACCTGTGCTCTCCACTTTAAGCGCCAGATGAAAGCCTAGGTTGGGCTCACCCAGAAGCAGCTCCTAAGGCCGAGCTCCCCTGGTGACCATTGCCAGGATGTTTGAAGTCTAGATAGCCTGGAAATTGTTGCCCTCCATCAGCTCTGACCTGGAAACTAAATACCATTCCTGGCCACAAGTCTCCCCAGGGACACCTGGATCAGAAGAAGCCTGGGACAGAGGTCTGGGGAAGAAAACCCCTGAGGCTGAGCTTCTCAGAGGATTTGGAGGATTCCAGGGGATTTTGTCTATGCCCTGAAGGAGTCTTTCAGGATCATTCTCAAGGCCATGTTCATGGAGGGGACTCTGGGGGGCAGGGGTGAGACTTGTTATCCTGAGGTGATTTATGTAATCAGACTATGCTTCTCTCTGCAGTGTGGATTTGGGTGAAGGACTTGGATCTAGCAAGAGTTATCTCCATTGTGTGTCCTGCATGTAATGCTCCAACTCTACCATAGAGACATAATGGTGGGAGAGGAGGGACGCACAGTACAGTCCTGATACTCCCGTGTGAAGCAGAATCAACCCATCCCACACCCACAGGTCGTAGAGAGTCACTCACAGTATACTTGGATCGGCATAAATGCTTTTTTACTTCTTATGAAACATATATGTGGTTAGTAGGGTGTAGAATCCTGTGTCCTCCTGGGTGACATTCTGGAGCAGAAGGGGTTAGGGGTATATTTTGTGTCTTGACTTCTGTCTGAAGGTCTGGCGGCTTGAGTGGCTGTCATACACACTGCAGTTTCAGGGCCGTTGACTACATTTTCCCCGCTTTGTGTCAGCTGTGGTATCGCATACTCTCTGGCAGATGGTGGACAATAGAATCCAGTGTCACTGTGTTTAGCAGCATTCAAGGGTGCAGATTCAGTAGTGAGTTGGGCAGAGGTGGATGAGTTAGGGTAAGAGGAAGGAGAGAGAAGCCCATCACAGGGAGAGACCTTCTTATTTGGATGCAAATACAGGCTCCTGGGCTGAGCAGGGGTTTTCATCCCCAGCCTTGGGTGACCGTGCTAGTACGTGTGTATATTTTTCTGCGTCTGTAGCATGCACATCAGCACGTGTTCTCTGCAGGGTCTTTAGACCCCTTGGACTGGTCACTTCTTCAGCTTGGAATCCTCTTCCTCAGGTATCAGTACAGATTATCCCTCGCTGTCCTCAAGTTCCTGCTCTCACTTGGGGCTCCTGAATGGCTTACCTAGAGAGCCTGGCTTCTCTAGAGAGCATGGGTCACCCTTGCTCTGTTCATCCTGTGGCTTTTGTCAGCACCTGACCTTCCCTTCTTTGCTGGTCGGTTCTCCTGCCCGCTAGGACATGATCGCCATGAGGACAGTGCATTGTCTTACGTCTGTTGGAGTCCAGTGCCTGGAACAGGCCTGGACGGCTGTGGACAATTGAATGAGGGTTCCTGTGGCCTCGGATGTCCAGGGCTTTATGTGTGAGGTTCTTGCTTCGGGCCAAAGACAACGTTTCGTTGTATTTTTATATGGAGTGTTTCACAGACAGAGCTGTTAGCATCAATTTTCACAATACAGTGACCTTTAATCATTCACTTGGAACAGAGAATAGTGGAGCTTTTCTTGGCCTTTATCGGGTCCAGTTGTCTCCTGTTTTAGACACATCTGGCCCTCTTTTGTGTCCTCTCTCCTCAGGATCTAAACAGAAGCCCTATGTATTATCGGGTCTCAGCTTTCCCAAGAGATTCCAACCAATCTCTGAGCTCATGTCCTCCTGCACACTACCAGGGAATCACCCCTTCTCACCTGTGGGCAGGAGACCCTGGCCTGGAAGCACCCTCTGCAGGAAGAGGCCGAGGCAGCCCATGGTCTCCACTGCTCACCCTGTCCTTCCTAGATGGAGAAGAGCTCAGCGTCAGAAAGACCCAAGTAGAGCTGCTCAGGCAGGTTAGGTCTGTTGTCTTTCCCTTTGAGCTCAGCCTGTTTCTGTGTGACGTCCCAGGGTCCGGGGGCAGTGTCTCCATCCAGGATACCTCTCTGTCTCCATCCAGCCCCACCTCAGTGCTTCCCCTTGTCCTCTTTCCACTTTCTCTGTCAGACATTTTAATACCCAGGCCACGCTTTGAGAAGAGTGATGGGGTCTCTCTTTTTTTGGTGCCCAGATCTTGATTTTTTTTTTTTAAATTTTAATTTTAGAGTGAGGGAGATAGCTCCGAAGCATAAACTCATGCCTGGCAAGTGCAAGGTCCCGAGTTTGATCCCTGGTGTCAAGAAAAAGAGATTAATATTAAAGATATTTTAATATAACACTTGTAGATATTACTGAATAAAAATATAGATTTAATATATTTGGTACAGGGTCTCACTACACAGCTTGGACTTGTAGTGATCCTCCTATTTTCTGCCTCATCTGGTGTTGGTGGCTGGCTCAGTGCACCCTGGGGCATGACCAGCCCTGCATGTGGTGCCAGGGATTGAACCCCGGTCCCTTCACTTGCCTAAGCAGATGCTTGGTCTGCTGAGCTACCTTGCCAGCCACACATTACAATATTCAGAACAAGGAAATGGTCAAAGGAGCTCTAACTTGGTGATTTTGTTCTTGCTTCCATAGCTCTTACATGTAGTATTGTAAAGTATAAAAGAAAATAAAACTGCTGTGCTGGACTGTTCAGTGCGATCAGCAAAAATTATAGCACCAAATAAACAAGTTGTAGTGTTGTATGCTATGAGTCAGTGCTGAAAAAAACGACGAGAAGACCCGATGAATATAGCTTCAGAGGTCTCACTGAGATTTGACTCTCTCCAAGTGAGCCCAGAGCCCCAGAAGCATCTCACTTTTCTTTTAATAATTTTTTTTGCCTGTAGTTTTAACTTTATGTATTTATTTATTTACATTATGGCCGGCTCAGCCTGCCCTGGGGGTGGGGCTGGCACAGCATGTGGCGCTGGTGATGGAACCAAGTTCCTGCAGTTGCCTAAGCTTGCCTAAGCAAGAGCTTTAGACTGCTGAGCTATCTCACCAGCCCCAAGCATCTCACTTTTATTGAGAGGTAAAGGCAGGCTAAGGAATGTGCATAATTACTTTAGTGAACACAGACTACTGTCACTATCAAACTTCCACTATTTGCCTAACACTAGATTCACACAAATGCTAGCCGATACCATCCCAAGCCAGGGATTGAAGAACAGGGCGCCAGCAGGAGAAGCTGCTATCTGCAGCCCTGAATCCCAGCTTTCGGGGATTTACAAGTGAGAGACAGCAGCTCTCCCTGGGCTGTGTCTATTGCTCCCTGCTTCTTGGGACATTAGGCTTTTGTTTCATCTCTATATTTCTATAATTCCCCACTTTTGTTTTTATGCTGAATTTTTTTGAAGCATCAAATGACACTGAGGATGTGTAAATGAGATACACAGAATAGCCCAGAAAAGTATGGATTGGACTGGGGAGATAGCTCAGTGATCTTAGTGCCTGCCTGCCAAGTGCAAGGACCCGGATTTGATCCCTGGTACTACATGCAGTGCTAGTCCCAGAACGCTAGGTGTGCTGTGCTGGCCACCGAAACAAGATATGGTGGTGCATGCCTGTAATCCCAGTGCTGGGGAGACTGGGACAGGAGGATCGTTACGAGTCTGAGCTGCAGCTGCGTAGTGAGACCCTATACCAAATAAATAAATAAATAAATAAATAAATAAATAAATAAATAATAACAACAACAACAAAACAACCCTCAGGCCAGTGAGATATCTCAGTGGTCTAAAGTGCCTGCTTAGGCAAGCATGAAGAGACCACAGTTTGATTCCCAGCACCACACACCATGCCAGCCCCACCCCAGGGATGAGCTGGCCACACACACACACACACACACACACACACACACGCGCGCGCGCGCACACACACATGTATAGGCTGTAAGCAGACCTTAGCAGTAAGTCTAACTCTGAATACTCCTTGAATGGTTGTGGTACTAAGTGGGCTGGTGAATGTCTGTACATGCTCTTTGTGGCAGCACATGGTACTTTCTCAAAAAGACATGCTTAATTGAACACAAAAGAATCAATTTTTTTTTTCTTTTTTTTGGTATTATGGCTGGCTCAGCCTGCCCTAGGGGTGGGGCTGGCACAGCATGTGGTGCCGGGGCTCGGAACTGTGGTCCCTGTGGTTACCTAAGTTTTCCTAAGCAGGCGCTTTAGACCGCTGAACCATCTCACCAGCCCAAGAATCAAGTTTTTGCATTGCATATTGTCAGCTCACAGGGCAGTGAAACTAGAAAGTGATAGAAAAAGAAACCACAGAAACTATGCAAATTAAACAGCAGACACTTGAGTAATCATTGTCACTGAAAAATTAGGATGGAAATAAGATAGCTCCTAAATTTAAATGATAATGCCAGTACGATGAAAGCAGTCCTAGGAGGGACTGTGTTTTCTGAGACAGCTCACCATCTCTCAGTATGTAATCCCAGCTGCTGGGATTACAGGGGCACCACCACACCTACCTCCTGCAAGGAAAGTTTACAGCTGTGAATCCCCACATCAGAACAAAGGATGATGCGGAACAAGATCCTAGATAGGCATAAACAATCCATATCCAGAGGATACACAAGGAAGGAAAGCATAAAGAATAGAAAAAAAGAAAGACAGACAATAAAATAATACTAAGAATCAACAAATGAAAGAGCTGATTCTTTGAAAGAATAACCAAAATAGGCAAACTCTTAGCCAATCCTAATAAGAAAAGAAACAAATCGATGCCATTAGAACTTAAAAAGATGAAATCACAATGAATATCACTGAAATCCAGAAAGTTGTCATCAACTACCTCCTCAACCTGTACACCAAAAATCAGAGAATTCAGAAGAAATGGAAACATTTCTAAATACATATGAAGTATCAAAACTGAATTAAAAAGACTTTAAAAAATACTAGAGAATCTAGTAACTGCCCCCAAAATGTGTAGCACTAAAAAAGCCCTACCTCTAAGGAGAGCGCAGTGCCTCACACATTCACAGCTACCCTTGCTCCTTCCTGGATTTCACACCAACAGCATTCTGTGAGATTCCTTGTAATACCGAGTAAACCGAAGCTCTCTTGCCCTCCCCACGCCAACCTATTACTGTCTCAGACGCCCTGACCATTTCACCAGCATAGGCAGGTTGTACCTTGAATCTTTCTTTTTAACATACCATAATTTTTTTTGGTGGGGGAGGACATGCTGGGGGAGGGCACGCTGGGGGTTGAATCCAGGGCTTTTTTACTAAGTTAGATCCTTGGGGCAGCTTGCTCTTGTCTGAGTCAGAGTCCCACTGTGTAGTTCAGGCTGGCCTGGAGTTCTCAGCTGTCCTCCTGTCTCAGCCTCCTAAGTGTTGGCAATACGGCCAGCACTTCAGGCGCTTTTTTTCTCCCCTCAAATTTTGGTAAATTGCACCAGCTGGACTTGAATTTAGGATTCTCCGGCCTCAGCTTCTGAGAGTGATGGATTTACAAGCACGCACCACCACGCCCACCAAAACCCCCAACACTTTAAAAAAGTCCAATCAACGTTCATTCTAATGCTAGCTCCACCACCTACAGCAAATGCAAACTTAGATAAATCATAAGACCTACAACAACTTTCAGGAAGCTGCTATTAACACTATCACTGGATCCTTGTGAGATCCTTGGGAACGGTCTGGGCGTCCTTCTGGGGGGTGGGGGGGGGGGGGGGGGGGGGGGGGGGCGGGGGCGAGGTCTGGGCACCTGCGCCTCTCACCCCACGCTCCTGGGCGGCCGCGGGCTACTTGACAGCGGCGTGGGTGCGGGTCTCACTGCCCGCCCGCGCGCCCTTCTCCTCCCACGGTGGCTGTGAGACTCCGTGACGCTGACTTCTGGGCCCGCCTACATGACCAGCTCCCCGGGCTCCTGGACTTGAACATCAGCAACGATGTTCTCACCTGCCTGTGGCCGAGCAGACCCGTGAGTGTTCGAGGGCGCGGGTGGAGTGGCGCGTGGGGCCCCCGGGGCGCAGTTTCAGGGTCCCTTTCCCTACTGCCCGCTTGCTGGCTTACGCGGGAGGAGGCTCGGCCTCCTGACTGGACCATCACAGAAAGATGCAGTGCAGCTCTGCCCAGCTGCCCCAACCCCAGAACTTTATGAGCCTCTTGTGGGTCTTCTTGGGGGATCGCTCCCCGCCTTGACTTACTTAGAAAGTAGACTTAGTCTTTTCTTGGTGGTACTGGTCTTGAACTCAGGGTTTCTCCGCATCCTGAGCTCCGTGTTGCCTTGAATTGCGTCTCCACGCCAAATCCTCCAGACTCGTGAGGAACCTGGAATCCTCCTGCCCCGGCCTTGGGTGGTGCTGGGGTGGGCACAGCTTGTGTGTGGGCCTTTTAAGGCATTGCTCAGCGCCTCGAAGCGCTCAGTATATTGGTGACTCCGCGGTTGACCATCTTTCTCCTTTCTGAAATGGTTTCCCAGTCTCTTTGGGTCGGTGAGTGGAGAGGGCCATCCCTACCTCGTACCTTGACTCTCATGCTGACACATTAGTGCTGGAGTCCTCAACCTCCAAAGCATCACACTTTTTGCTTGTGGTGAAGGGTTTGGGTGACACTTCTGTTCAGATGACAGAAATTGTCTTGCGAAGTACCTGGGACCCCTGCAAAGGCATCTTCCCCTCACAGTTCGTTTCTCTCGACTCTCACTAAACCCAAGTCCTTAAACAAACAGACAGCAGAGTGTCTGACCAGCAGGTGTGTGAGAATCTGAGTGCCCACAGGGTGTAGGGCTGCCAGTGCCCTAGCAGAAGCACAGGTGGTCTAAGCTCTGGACTAAGCTGTAGGGTTTTCAAGGTCAGACCATTGGTGCCTGTCCTGGTTAGCACTACTCTGCTGCCTGGCACACTGAGCAGTGGGTTTTGGAGCAGAAATGACACATAAAGACACCAAGGACAAGGCCCGGAACCAGTTGTACCCTCAGGATGCAGGGTGATTCTGCTCAGATGACCCATGGGAAGTGGGGATTCACAGAGCTGGAGCATGATGTAGGAACGAGTGAGTGGTGAACGCAGGGCTGGCATTCGCAGCAGAACTACCTGCATCATTCCCGACACACAGTTGGCTCATTTCAAGTCCAGAAAAACTGACTAGTGGAAAGGACACAAGACGGAGCTCAGAGTCTGCCCCTCAGGCTTGTCAGTTATGAGCCGGAAATCTGAGGACTGGCTGGCTTTCCTCCATGTATTAACATGGAGGTCTCACCTGCCACTGGAAGGCGTGTGGCTCAAAAAGACAAGTGATAGGCCTGAGGCACAGGTCTCAGCTTCTGAGGGAAACAGAGCTTGTATGGCCAGAATTCCGTTGAAGCTGCTTCTGATTTCAGTCCCTAAAGGGGATTAGGGACCATTTATTCACTTACAATTCAATCCTTCCCTCTTCTGTCCAAGAGCAACTGGGAACTTGCTACAAATTTCACTCTGCGCTGCTTGTAGCCTGTATTGTGAAGAGCAACAACACAAAATCCTTTCTTGTACTTGGGCAGGGCCTGCCCCATCACATCAAGAGACAAACATGTTTTCAAGCCCAGAGAGGGAGAGTATGGACCTGCAGCCTGAGCAGGCAGTCCTGTCGTGACTGGAGCTGAGGCGGGTGATTTATCTGCAGGGTGAACCTGTTAGCTTCCCATTTGCCCTCACTCCTCTGAGGCTAGAATGCCTTCCAAGAGGATTTTATGTATTATGTATGTATGTGTGTATGTATGTATGTATATATGTATGTGTGTATTTAACTTCGTTTATTTATTTGTCTTATGGCCGGTTCAGCCTGCCTTGGGGGTGGGGCTGGCGCAGCATGTGCTACCAGGGATTGAGCCATGGTCCCTGTGCTTGCCTAAACTTTCCTAGGCAGGCGCTTTAGACCGCTGAGCCATCTCGCCAGCCCTCCAGGAGGGTTTTAAACCACTAGATATTGTAAGGTTCCCTTCATGGAAGACAGGTGGGGACTGTGGGTGAGACTGTGACTTGGATCTGCCACTGGTGTTTGCATCCCCCCATTTCAGTGACTGTATTTTTCTCTGTTTTTGATTTTCTTCAATAAAGAAGGAAAAGTAGGTGTTTTGCTCCTCAGTGGTCTGTGATCTGACCCAAAGCTTGACAGAGAGGAGTTTCCCGAGTAATCAGTTTCTATGATTACCTATTCCAGGATCTTCTGGAAGTTTCTGCCAGAAATACCTTTCTTCCACTTATTCTCCCTGGGGATCATATTAGATGATGGTATCCTTTGACATGGAGATGGCATAAATGATACAGGTTCTAGTATTGTAGTGACATGCTTCTGAGTACTTTATTTTTAAAGAGTAGGAAGAAAAGATCAGAGGAGGGCAAGGACCCTCATTCAGATCTGGAAGGAAAGACCCTTTCATGGGCCTCAGGGACTTGGCTCTTGAGGACCTGGCAGGAATGGCCTCTAGTTGTCTAGATAGAGTTGTGATGCCTGGTGCTCCACGATGGCACCACTGACCTCCTCTGGACACAGACTTGCAGATGTGCTGCTGTAGAAGCTCCTTGGCCTCTGGTCCCACTCTAGGATGACCGGGATGACTTCTATGCAGAAGTACAGATGCAGCATTTGTCCTGGGAACCCGTGGCCAGCATCTCCTGCCACATGGTGAGAGACTAGAGTGCTCTACCCCTCCCGTCCCCTCTGCTGGAGCCGAGGGTCTTCCTGATGGGTCTCTCAGAAGTGTATCCAGGAGACACAGCTCCTCCAAACATAACTTCCTTAGGACAGAGCCATACCAGGACTATCCAGAGGTACCTGAAGATCAACCCAAGGAATGGCTAACGCAGGACAAGAAGGGGCTGGCAGTGCCCACAGAGCTGCTGGGGTGAGCAAAGGCACCCCATCTTGGACAGTGACTCCAGGGTGTGGTCTTCGAAGGGAAACCAGTGGGGATCCCTGTGGGAAATCCAGTTTCCCCAGATTTCATTGTCCCACAGATCTGTCTTTTAAGGGAGAAGCCAGATCCTGCTTTGTCCCCAGAATTCTCTTTCTCTGCATCTACATCCACTCAAGCTCATTCCATGGCCACTTCTCAGAACCCACATGAATTCCCCACAAGCCCTCAGATGGTAACAGAGTCCTGGAGCCTAGGGGAACCCAAGGGACACAGGGAGATATCAGCTCCAGGAGGGGCTGCGTGCTCATGACCTGTCACCTGCTGGTGGGCAACTCTAGTGTTTTTCTCTCCCAGGGCATCCTCCAAGTCCTTTCCTTTCTCCAGATGAACTTCCTCCTTAGAGCTGGCTCTGTGTGGCAAGACATAGCTCATAATCAGGGCAGTAATGCCAACGGGCCATAGGCTACCTGGGGACAGATGTGGATGGAGAGAATGGAGCCAACCATTTTGGGAGTGTAGTTAGAGGACCTGAGGCTTGGGACCTTGGGAAAGGTCAATCTGCAAGCCAGCAACACCAGGGACACCTTTCAGGCCTGCAGTGTAATATTCCTGAGAGGGCACCCTCTGCATCTGTGTATTACAGTGTCCACCTCCCCAGCTGCTACTCAAAGGCTCAGGGAAACTTAAGAGAAGATTCCTTCCAATTGGGATTCAGTGCCGTAGCATTTCTGAAACACTGGAAGACATAGAAATCCCACAGGAAGGACCATGGCTCATGGGGAGGATGGAAGCAGGCCCTCTGCAGAAACTGTGATTCCTTTCCAGAGCCATCAAGTATGTCCAGGAATCTTCTGTGTTTTATGGGGTGCCAGATCACTTCCTATGTAGGGGTTGGGTTTTCTGGTCCAGGAGGTGAGGTTTGTAGCTCTGGTACCACATGGAAAGTGAGAGAGAGAGAGAGAGAGAGAGAGAGAGAGAGAGAGAGAGAGAGAGAGAGTGTATGAAGGGCTTTGTGGTTCATCTCTAGCCTGGGTCAGCCTGGCTTCATCTCCCCCTGAGCAGGTGCACCTGAGAGCATTCTTATGAGGTGACAGTGAGGCCACATTGTCAGAAAGACCATGTCCTCTCAGGGTGGGATGCCCTCTGGTCTCAGACCAGGTGTCCCTCTCCCGACAGAACACGGCATAACTTCCACAGAGAAGGTGCAACTTGATAGCCTGGTGTTGATTGGGACTTGAGGGCCAAGAATAATTTCTGGATCCCCCTCCTTCTTTGAGTACACGTTTGTGATGCACACAAAAAAGAATAATAATAATGTCACTTTCTGCTTTGGGGAATTTATTGTATTTCTGCAAATCTTCTAGGAATATTCCATTTCTATTGATTGATTATTCACAACGGCTCTACACTTATTGGTACGGATAACTGCCATTTCCCTGGGAGAAAAAAAACTTTCTTTTTTAAAAATATCTTTTACTTATTTATTTTTTTAACTTTAATTATGCTGTGGCTGGCTCAGTCTGCCCTGGGGGTGGGCCTGGCATGGCATGTGGTGCCAGGGATCGAACTGTGGTCCCTGTGGTTGCCTAAGCTTGCCTAAGCAGGCGCTTTAGACTGCTGAACTATCTTGCTGGCCCCGAAAAAAGCTTTCAATCCAGAGTTTATTTATCAGGTGAGGCCATGGGTTCATTGTATTTCACATGCAGCCTGAAGGGGTCACTCATGCTGGAACTGACCCGGTTGGAGACCTCACACTGATCCTCCGCTTCATCTTGTTGCTTGACAGGTTGATGGTGAGGATGCTGCCATTCTGGGCCAGCGTCATGCTCTCTGTGGCCTGCAGCTCCTGGTCATTGAAGATCCACTGGATGGAGATTCCAGTGTCACCTGAGAGGCAGGTCAGGGCCACGGAATCCTCTTCTGTAACTGTGGTGTCGTTGGTGCTGATGGAAGGCTTTGTCACTGGATCTGTGGACAAATAG
>PVKN010022852.1:0-15009 GCA_004027915.1 Capromys pilorides | reverse complement strand
TGATTTTTATCACATTCTATAGAGATTTATTAGGGTATCAATGATCGATGAAATATGTCAATTCCAAGTCAAGTCTAAGATGTTTGATACTCAGAAATACAGTGATGTTAAGCTCCAGTACCTATGTTATAGAGTAATAATATCACTAAACTTTTCTTCTGGAGGGTTAAGAATATAAGTTTACAGACCAAAAATTAGAGAAAAAGAAGAGTTACAAGGATAGCCAATATTTTGGCTCTAGTCCTTCAAGGTCAGTGAGAACTCAGGACATAAGAGAACCTGTGCTTTAACATCCTAAAACTCAGTGGTTTCCAAATTTTCTGTTCAAGGAGATTGTGGGGCCACATAGTAATGGAATTGAAGATATATAGTGTACCTAAGGAGAGCCACCTAGAGAAAAAAACATCCTCTCAGGCTTTCACAGAGAGCAAACTGGTCAAGCAATGGCTGTGACTCATCCAGATGGCTGACACTGACAACAATTATACAAAGCACTGTACATGGTATCAAAGTAAATCCTGAGGGGATTTGTCTGACCTTGGGAGATACAAAGGTTACATATTTTGTTATACAGGTCTTGCTTTATCTTGAACTTAACCACCCAGCAGAAAAGTTTAACTGCTACGCATAAAACATAAAGCTGGATTAGTATGCTGAATTATAAAAGGCTTAAATCAACAGCTTGCAACATTGCCAGTTTTACCAATAACCCACAGCAATTATGAAACATTGGATTATGTATACAATTACTTTCTCCTAGTTCAATGAGAAGAAATTTTTTGTACCAATAATGATTAGAAAAAATATCATGTCTACACCCTGTGCCCTGTATAACTACTATGAGGACAACAATATGCATTTTATCAAATAAAAAAAGAAAATTGTGGCTATATTGAACCCATGTTAGTGTGTGGTGCTGGTAGCTGCTGACCCAGTAAGCTGCACTGATAGCAATCACTTGTGTCACTGATTTCTGCACTTCATTTATACATCAACCCATCCACCCATCCATCCATCGATCCATTGATCCATCCAGCCACCCATCCAACAACCCACACATCCATCTGTTCATAAAGTTTTAATTGACCTTCTACTATAAGAGGACTGTGTTAGACCTAGCAGTGATCTAATTTAAATCAGACATCAACCTATGCCTTTGACTTACATTTTAACCCAAATTCAACCATTGTGGTTTTCTTCAAAAGATCTAAAAACTTCACTAAGTTGAAGATTATACTTTGGGGCACTGAGTGACAAGATTTTCAGGGAACACTCGAAAAATTGATGAGTTATAAATTCCCCTATCTTGTATCAGAAACTATCACCTTGAAAACAACAAAGTTTATGGACATGGGATATATTCCTGAAATCTCAGGTACTGGGGAGGCTGGGAGGCAAAGTCAGGAGGACTGCAAGTTCCAGGTCAGTTTAGATAACTTATAAAACTTTGTCAGAAGTTCAAAAGAGGGGAGGGCTGGAGCTGCTGCTCAGTGGTAGAACACATGCTTAGCATGCACAGTGCGCTTGTTTCTACTCCCTGTACCAGAAGGAAGAAGAGTCAAGGGGTGCAACAGGGAAGTAAAAAGAGAAGAGTGGGGAAAGGAAAAGAAAAAAGCATCCCTCACACTTTGGAAAACCGATTCCTGACCACAGAGACAGTTCTGCCAAGACTGGTGTTGCTGAGTCACTGCCCCCATTTCCCTCTTGATCATGGAGACTTGGCCTCATCGCAAGTTCCTGCTCACATGCCTGCTGGTAGGATGGCTTGGCACTGGAATTTGCTCTGTAACACTCACCGGGTGACACACTTTAATAAGGTGCTTTAACCATTCTAAGCCTCTGTTTCGGTTTCAAAATCAGACAGGTAATATCTTGTTTGATAAAATACCTTCAATAATGCCTATCTGTAAAAGTTAATTTCTTCGAAGAAAATAGTTGTGCAGTACACGTGCGCCAAAATTCTGCTTCAGTAGGTAAAAGGGGCCAGAGTCCAAGGAGAGATTTAGGAGAAGACAATTCTCAACTATACATCAAAAATCATCATGAGAGTCTCATGTAGGCTGTTTTAAAGAGGGTGGAGCCTTCATAGGTGTTCATTTATTCATCAAATCCCCAAGACTCTCCCTTGTGTTTGCCTCTACTGACCGCGTTGCATAGAATATTCATCCTACGTATGACCTTGTAGTGTTCTTGCCTTCAGCGCAACCCATCTTCCAGCAGCATACACACCCTCCTGTGCTCAAGGGATTCAAACAAACATATTTAGCCATCTCTGTAATGCAAGCACACCACAGTAGGCATGGATTTCACATAAGCACCAACAGCATTTTCTTTTCTTTCTTTCTTTATTCTTTCTACATAAGTGACTCTGTCTAAAAAGTAATCTCATTGACAACAGGGATTGTGTCTGTCTTTTTTTTTTTTTCATCTGTAGTAAGAGTAAAGGCTTAAAAATGTTTGTTGAAGCAAGTATCTGTGGTACTTTATAGTTCAAAAAATTCTCTGTGTTTGTCTCAAAAATTTGAGGTGCTCCTCAGGAAATCCTTAGACTCAGAGTGTGGAATCAAAAATTAAAAAAAAAAAAAAAAGAAATAGAATCACAATGATATGAACACGAATTCCGGTTGCTGCTTAGAAGAAGGATTCCTACTTCTAGACCATGGGCAGGTCGCTGGCCTTACACACCAGTGGAGCTGGGGAGATAAAGGCAAAATGTGTATTTGATAAGAATTCAAAAATTTTCAGCAGGGCTCCAGCAAGATAGACTCAGACACAGAGACAAACAGTGACAGACACAGAACACAACATTACTCTCTGTTCATCTGTCATATGAGCACCATAATATCTCCTATATTACTATAAAAATAAACTATAAAATGCACATAACAGGCTGACCAAATAGTTTAGTGGACTAAAGCACCTGCTTAGGCAGAGCCCAGTGGTCACCCGCTGAGATAGCGACTGAGACTGGGTTTGGTGGTATGCTCCTGTGATCCCAGCACTTAGGAGACTGAAAACAGGAGAATCACTATGAGTTTGATCTACATAGTGAGACCCTGTAGACCCTGCACTAAATACATAAAAAAATGCAAATCAAACAAATAACAGATTGACCGTGACCCATCATTTTCCAACATTTCCTTGGAGTTTGCCAAGTGCAATTGTACTATACTGAAAGAAAATCAGCAGGCGGGACTTTGGGCAGTGGGCAGCATGTAAACTGAAATTCCCTGGCTATTCCAATGAAGATGGGGTTAAGAGGTATTTCAGGAAAGTCTGAAACTTTCCAGAAAAGCTGAGAAAACTGGTTATTATAAATAGTGATATGACAGTTAATTTATGTTCACATTGTATGTGTGCCTGGGTACTTGCTCAGATATGTATGTTTATATGGATTTATTTGTGTGCACATGTGCATGCCTGTATAATGTATATTTGCTGGTGTGGGTAAAGCAGAAATATGGAAAATGAAGTTGAGAACATAGAGTGAGACTAGGGAAGCCTCAGGCTAGAAAGGAGAGCTAAGTGTCATTACTAGCACTGTGGGAATGAGTCATGGAGCAAAGGGTTAGACAGGACACACTGGAGGAAGAGATCAGAGCTGGGGGAGAGAGAGGCAGCAACAGCCCACTCCATGGAGACTTCCTGCACAAGTCACAGAACGAGTCCAACTAAAACCACTTTTGGGTGGCTGGTTAATGGGTAGAGGAGGAGTTCACACTGATTTGAAGATGTGAGGCAGAGTCACAGGGGGAAGGGGATATCATCAAGGGGCTTATAGATCAGAGAGATATGGAAAGAACCAGGGCCAAGTAGTCAACCAAGTCCTGTAGTTTGGGGTAAGGGGTAGGAATCCTTTTAAGGTTGTATCTTGAATTTCAAATCCTCTTTTAAAAAGAAATCACCTCCTGAGTATTCTGTCATTAGAACTTTATTCCAAAAGGTCTTCAAGGCTCCTTAATTCCTGAGAACTTTCGTTTGAAGACAAATACCAAGGAAAAGTAGCACCTTCTCCTTAGTTAACCAGTGGCCTGGGGAGTAGGTAATGCTCATTAGTTATCAGGCCAGAAAGCTCTCAAAGGAGAACAGGCCCCCACAGAGAGAGACTTGTGTGAAAGCTGTAAAAAAGATGCAAGCAAAATGCTACAGCACTCTGGGGGTGGCAGAGGAGTGAACACTGCCACTGAGGCAATCAGAGACATCCCCATGAGGTCTGAGCATTTAATCTGGGGCAGAAGACTGGAAAAAGAGGAGGCAAGAGGGGGTGGACATGACGGATTTTGCCAAGGACCAACCTGAGCACATCAGAGACCAACACAAGAGCAGTTTCCTTAATCTTTAGCACATTCTGCTGAGATATTGTGCTGTTGCTATGGCTTTAGACTCAGGCTAACACAAAAGTGCATTATCTTGTCTGCCCATAGTAAACTAAGCATGAGATCCCCCACTCTTCTCCATCTCTTGCCCTCTCCCAGCCTGCCAGATCATAAACATCAAATTTATAGCCACACTTTCTCTTATTGCATAAACAGATCCGTGATTCTAGCTGTCCATCTACATGACAAGGAAGAAAATAGCCACAATGCCAGGATGCATGAGATTAACTTCTTATGAACCTCACTAAACTCTCAACTGAAGACCCTATAAACATGCAATATACATGGGCTCTGCACTGAAGCCACCACCTTTTTCCCACACTCATTTTTCCCAGTGGAATCACCTCTTTACAAAATGCATAATTGTAGAGTATTGGAACCCAGAGAAATATCTCCAGCTGAAAGCAAACTTTGTGTAGCCTACAATAGCACAACATTATGATTAGGGCTTAGCCATGTTTACACTGCTGACACATAATACTGTCATAGGACATACAAATCTTCTTAACAAATAGTACCACATAAAAGATACATTGCAGCTCTTCCAATAACAGTGAATAACCCTAAGTCATTTATTCTGTGCTCTCAAATTATCATAGGATTCTATTGAAAGATTACTTATTTTGCAATTTTATTTTATACAGAATAGAATCAATTCATCTAACTGAAATTTTACTGAACATTTATTATGAGGCAATACTAATTTTGACTATTATTATATGTTCATTTTAGAATTGGGCACAACCCTAAAAGAAATAAAAGACACACTAACAATACATAGAATGGCAAATGGGTAAAGATAGGAAAGAAAATTTTAGAGTTCCAGTCTCCCTCCCTCTGGAATGTTAGTACACTGTGTGCCATGCCTTCAAACCTCAACCTCAGCAATCCAGACAAGGAATGTGTTCTTTCAATAATAGCCCGAGATGCTTTCAGATAACTACGATCTTCCATGCCTCTTGGGATTTCCACCTTTCAAGGTACTCTGGATTTTTCAACTACATGAGAAAACATTTTTTAAATAATATTTTAAAGTCCTTCTCTTTTTTCTCACCTATATGATGGTAGTCAATATTTTCTATAGTTTTTATAGCCTCCTTCTTAGTTTCTTTTTTTTTTTTTTCATATTTTATAGCTCCCTATCATTCAGCTCTCCCATTGGTGGAAATACATATAATGATAAGAATAAGCCCAAGGCTAAAATTGCACAAAATTGGTAATAATGAACTATGGCTACTAGTCATAGTGAAGCCACCAAGATCCAATGCATATAAGTGGCACTGAGTTAACAAAGAGATTTGGGGCACCCAGGAGATACAACAGCTTCTTCCAACACTTAGCATCTTTAGTCATTGTGCACACTTAGCCATTACCTCTGTGTTTCTAGAAATAGAAAAGAGGGCCACAATGATGGTTATCTTCCTTGGGTTTTTTGTTTTTTGCATTTTTTATTTTAATTCTATATAAGGTCCCACTCCATGCTCTATAAGGCAGCATCAACAAGAATGCAAGGTTAGGCGGATGGATATCTTAGTCAACTCTAGCAGCTAAAACAAAGTACCATGGCCAAGACAGTTTATAAGCTATAGAATTATTTCATAGCTCTGCAGCTGGAAATCCAAGATCAGAGTTCCAGCATAGTTGGGTTCTGGGAAAGTTTCTCTTCTGGAATGCAGGCTGCAGAGAAGCCTCCCTGGGTCCTCACATGGTAAGAAGGCAATCAAGGTTCTCTAAGGAGTCTTCTATAAATGAGATAATCCCATTCATGAAGGCTCCACCCAGATGACCTAATGTCCTCTCAAAGTCCCCATCTGCTGATACCATTACTTTGGACGTTAGGGTGCCTCAGCCAGAACTTCCCCACCCAGATCTCAGGATCGGCGTGCCTGTAGTAACTTCGGAGGTTAGACATTTCATACACAATTTTGGAGGAGACACCAATGTGCAATCCATAACCATGTCCAAGTACATTTTTTTCTGGGCTTACCTGTCATCATTCTGTGACATAAGCATTGGTTCATAATCAGATTTTATACTTGCTACCTCCCTTTCATTGGCTGATTTCCCATTTCAATCCATGACTCATTTTAATTATGTGTTAATCATTCTCTTTGAACAGTTTTATGTTATCTGATTAGTAGCAACAACTCCTCAATAGTTATAGCAAAGGACAGCAAGTCATTGTGATAGAATTACATTTTGTAAGAAGCCTTTTGAAGACTTTTCTGAACAAGTGGCACAAGAATTTTGGCAGAACAGAAAACACCAGATTGATCAGAATTGGCCACATGCAGGAGAAACTACACTATTGGAATGCAATAGAAAATAAAGAATCTAGGAGTAGAAATGTGCACATGGTATCCAAGAAAGATACAACCTTGAGAAAGTCATCAGGACATGTCTGCTTAAGCTAGATGCCTTAATATTAATAGTTGGGTGTTTTCTTTTTTTTTGGGGGGGGGGGGTTGTGGATTTCTTGTTTTGTTTTGTTTTTGTTTTTGTTTTTGTTTTGCCATGTAGACCATATCAGAACAGAAAAAGAAAAAGAGACTTGGCAGAGCCTAGGGCCCAACCCCTTTTTTGGAATCCTATAGCCCCGTTCTTTTCTTGGAACTTAAGAAAAGATGGCAGTTAAAGACAACCCAGCTGTCATAGTCTTGGATGACTGGGAGCATGGTGAATTGCAATCCCCAAAGTCATAGACATAGAGGTATCATTCAGTGGCACGCTGGGAGACAAAAGCCATAGATTATCTATATTTGAATAATCCATTCATGTATTTAAAGGATTCATTTCCTTCTCTACCATGCTGTATTAGTGCAATAGGAAATAAAACAGTATGCGACATTATTCTCACCACATTGTAGGAGTAAAGTGGGATATTCACAGATGTCTACAAAGTCAGATGGTGTGTAGTAGATGGACACCTTAATGCAAAGTGCTCCTGATGCCACAATAAAGCAAAATACTCTGATCTGAGACTGCATGGCACTATTAGCCATAGCTTCAACAAGTAATGCCAGTATAATGGAATCTTATCACTCTCTGAGTGGAAACAGAGTGGAAGTCATTTGAGAAAAGAAAGCAAGCATTAAGGTTAGGTCTTCAGAGTGAGCAGGGATATAATCAGCCTTGTCAGTATTCACCCAAGAGATAGAAAAGGCAAGCCAGGGACCAGCTAGGGTCAGGCCGCCTAGCAAGTCCATCAGAGGTCATGTTGGCTGAGAGATCAAGAGCCACAGAGGGCTCTAAAGTTTAAATTCTGGAACCTTCCCATCAGGAAACTCAACCCAGTCGATTTATCCATATCCAGTGAATTATTCTTCTTTTCTTTCTTATTCTTTTTCTTTCTTCCTTTTCATAGTGGAGGGAACTAGTGAGGAGGCTGGCAGGATCAGCCTGATGTGAGAAGGCTAGGAGGATGGAGATCTCTCCTCTATGCTGAGCATTCTTGAAGATCTGAAATGAAAAAATGCTGGCTCTCTCAGCCTTGGAAAAGCCTCACCACTTACCCTAAGCTAACAAAGAGTTTCAGCTGTACTCCTAAATCACTCAATTTCTTTTTGCTTATTTTAAAAATTTGGGGCAGGGCCAGCCAGATAGCTCAGGAGGTTCAAGCACCTCTTTAGGCAAACACAGGGACCAGGGCTTGATACCTTGTGTATAGTGCTGGTTCTGTCCCCAGGGGGCACTGAAAAGGGCAACTGAGATCGGGGTGGTGGTGTGTGCCTGTAATCCTAGTGCATGGTAAGCTAAAAACATGAGGATCACTACTAGTTCAATCTGTGTATTGAGATCCTGTAGACTCTGTACTAAATACATTAAAAAACAAAAACTTGGGGACAAATATGCTTTTTCCCCATCTAAATCAAAAGCTTTTTAGAAATAGAATATGGTTCCTATTTTTCTTCAGACTCTCTTCCCCTTGTTGGTTGGTGTGAGACACACCAAGTAAGTTGTAAATGTGGGCACCAAAGAGAGCTTCACTACTTTCTCGGACTCCTAAGCCATACAACCAGAGGCAGATAGAAGTGTCACAGATGAAAGACATAAGTCGGGGAGGGAAAGTAAGTTCTTTCTGGCCATCATCCAGCTAAGATTTAAAGACAGAAAACTACATCCTCACTAGTTGTCACCTGCTCGTTCACTCAGAGGCAAATTTCGTACCCCAGAGCTTGGCAAGCAAATTTAGGTAGAGATAAAATGAGTTAAAAGCCAGGATACCTGGAGGAGCTGAAGAGATTGGTGGTGACCGGAAAGGCCTTCCATTGGACACTAATCCCCTGTTGTTCAATCAGAGCTATTCTAGTTTAGCAGGGAAGCAGGAACTGGATACTCAGCTCTGCCTAAAGCAGAAGGGGAGAGTTGTTGTATGGTGGAGAGCTTCTCTCTGCCATTTCTTGGGGCACTGGGCCAATCTTAGCAAAATAACATGATTTTTATTTTCCTTTTTGGTAGTGCTAGAGATCAAACCCAGAGTTCCATGCATTCTAGGAAACACTCTGCCATCAAGTTTCATCCCCAGCTCAAAGTAAACAGTTTAAGGTTTAGATCTGTGACCTCAATATATACATGAGAATTGAGTAATATGGGATGGAATGGACAAAACAGAATTTCAAAGGAAGATGTTCAACCAGACTTTCAGGTGGATTTTAACCAATTAGAGACCATAAATACTTTGGATTTCTCAACAACTTCTTTATTCATGGGGGTTATGTAAAAGTGTGTGACATCCAGATAATCAGTCTACAACCTTAGGAGTCAGCCTCATGCTATGGGGGACTGCAGTGCATGTGCTAGATCCCCATATTGCATACTCTTCTGGGTTTTAAGTCTGAACTTTTTTAGAAAGACATACAACAGTGTGGAAGAAATAAAAGTGATATTTTCCCAACTTTTGGGCTCCCTGAAGAGCAGAAGGATATCTTGGAACCTAAGGACTCTTGCAAGGCCAGGGGAAACACAAAACAGCCCAGTGGTTCCCACCACAGCTGGCTACACAGTGGAGCTGAGTGCTTTAGGCCCAGGACAAGGGAGTAGAGAAAGCAGAATAGAAGCAAGCTAGTACTGAAACAGGGGCTGCAAGGAGGGCGTCACCTCAGGGAGCACCAGGAGATGCATGTGGAGTGCTGATGATTTCATGTCTAGGAACACATTTGTCCTTTCTATGAGACAAGGCTGTGATTACCATGGATTGAGCTGATGAGGCATGGAGTACCTTTTCAGCTTACATCCACATCTTTCTTCTATAATCATCTCTGAAAAAAATATTAACTTAGACTTGGATAAATGGATAAAGAGGTCATCTATTCGAAGGGTGGAATCCTCTCAAATGGGCTGAATTGCCCAGAACTTCTCACCATCAGATGATCCACCTGCCCTGCATGCACTGCTCCTGGAACCAGATGTGAGGTCAGGTCCCTGAGAAAGAAAACAGGGCAACTGGAAATAGGGCCCTGATTAAAAGGTGACCTTTTCCAGAACAGGCAAAATGATGCCACCAATGAAGAAAAGCACCACAGCAGGGTTGGGAGAGCCACATCTCCCTATAAATATAAAGAGTTCATGATAGTTTACAGACAATGGTTAGAGTTCCTCTGCTTCCAGGTTGACCAAAACAGAGGTCAGTGTGACATGGAACATTAGGGCCAAGTTCCTGGAAAAACTAGGACTTCTGGGCTTTGGACACAGAAAAAAAAAAAAAAGGAAGGCGTGAAGCTGACCTTCCTGTGTGTCATGGCAGAAGAACAGAAATTCCAGAGCTAAAAGTGAACAAAGGGAAGGGACACCAAGTCCTCTGACAACAGCCATTTTTTGTGGTCCCCCATACTTCCCTGTCCTCAAGAGCATCTGTCATTAGAATGGGAGTGGCACCTTTTGTCTGTATTAAGTGATCACCTTTTATTCTCATAATTTTCAAGCTATGCATCATGTAGCATCTTATGGTAAGGTTTTTTCTTTGTTATTGTTGTTGCCCTGGCCTAAATTCTTTATTGGACTTTAAGGTGCATTCTATCTCTGTTAGTTTCTTGTTATGTAAGAAATTTATTTTAGTTTAGTTAAATTGATTGATTGACTGATCGATTGACAAATAATCAAGGATGGTTAGAGGGTTGACAGCCTCATGACACAAATGAAAGGTGTCAAAATTCTCCAAAGTAGCAAGAGAAGATGTTTCCAGATCAAGCCCCAAAAGGACAAAATGTTTACTGAATCTCTCATAATAGGAGAGAAACCTTAGGTAAAGAAAGAGAGCCAAGACATTCAGCTGCCAAGAGGTAGTCGAGGGAACCAAGCATTGACTACCCATGCCTCTTGGCCCCACCTCTGCCAGGTTCTCAGGAAGCCTAGATTGTTTGAACTGCCTACTTGATTGTCTGACTTTGTTGGCAAACCAAGGTCTAAGACCTTGAAAAAGCAGCAATGTGAAGAAAGTGCAGGGCTCATGTCCACAGCTCCTGGCTAGTCTGTGTACTGTCTCAGAAACTGAGTTTCTTTGGTTTTTCCATGTCTTTTGTAGACTGGGCCAGGGTCCTATCCCAACCATTTTACTGACTTCACAGAAAATCTCTATTTATAAGCTTCTCCTAACACACACTCCAAACAAACAGAGAATGAATGTTTGGTCCGTTTGTAGCTTAAATATGAGTCTCATTCAATATAAGAGATTTACCATAATATAGGACAGAAACCTTGTAATGTCAGTGTAAAAGAAACCATTGAGATAAAACTTATGACTTATTTTTTATTTTTCTATTGTGAACATTTTTTCTTAACCTCAGTTGTCTCAGCTGGGCGACCCCTACCTGCCAACACAACTCTCTCTGCACTGAGTTGCCCACGCTGAATTCTATAGACTGGATCACCCAGGCTGTTCCTTCTTTGGCTTCCTGACACCCTGTCAGTAGGTGGAGTGGAGAAGAATGAGTAGTCAATGCCTGGTTCCCTCAGCTCCTTCTTGGCAACTGAATGGCTTCGTTCTATTTCTTTACTGAAAGCTTTTCTTCTACTATGACAGATCTAGTAAACATTTTGTCCCTTCAGGGCTCAATCTTCTCTTGCTTACCTTGGTGAATTATGATACCTTTTGTTGGTGTCATGAGGTTGCCAATCCCCCTAACCATCATTGTTTCCTACAAGGACCCCAACTGACATGATGTTCTATTGACCAAAGAAGTGCTCAAGAAAAGAAGAAACAATTACTTTCCTATTTCAGTTTCCACAGCCAAGATCACCCTGATCTTAGCGACAGAACCAAGCAGTGGTCGGACATGTGGTTATGGGGCTAGATGAAAGCTTACTCCAATAGAACTAGCTCAGAATCCTAAATCTCCATCTTATGCGATTAAATCCTAACATTAAATTATTTTAAATAATATTAAATCAAATAATGTTCGGTTTTTCAGTGCAGTAGAGAAGAAGTAAAAGATAAAGGTGTGTGTAGAGGGGTGGCTTTATTGATTCTGAGAGCACAAAGAGGATCTGAGGAAGATGGGGGATCTTCTGACCTGAGACAGGAAGGCTGAGATATCATGGACTTTTGCTAGGAGTAGAGTTTGAAGGGTAGGTTCTGTGACACACAAGGAGCTGATTGGGGGCTCCTGTGCTTTGTGTGTGGGAAAAGAATACAGGGCTGGGATGGAGAAGATGGAAGAAGTAATCATTGGGAAGATAAGCTGATATTTTGGGGATTCAGCCATGTTGAATCAGGGCCATGATAATTTAGATGTTCGTATTCAGGCTGGAGCCTATCATATATAAAATGCTCCACTAACAACTTTATAATGAGTGGTGGAAAATCTCAGAGAAAGCAAATCCATAGTCCTTACGCTTTGGCACATTGTCCAAGGAGGATTTTTCTGCACTCTCAGCCTTGGTTCATGCTCCTACCTTAGAGAAAAATACGAATTTCAGGGGAAAAAATGGTATATTCTGAGATCTTGAGAGTTTCTTTTTCTTTTCTATACCCTTATTATAATATTTTGAAGTAGGAAAAGAAAACGAGCATGTAAAAGATAATTCCAAGCTGTATGTCATCAAGTCTCATATTTTTAGCAGAAATTTCAGGTTATAAAAGCAATTAGACAAGGCTATCAGGGAAATGATTTTGCTAATTGTGTCCAGATAGCCCTTTTATGAAGGTTCAAGGTCAAAGAGACTGCAATCTAATGCTCCCTAGGGGAAGAACTGACCTAGTGTACACAACTCAGCAGAGTTGCAGCCTCGTATTCCTGGAGTTGTGAACTGAGCTCCTCTTCTTCCATTGCCCTCTTTACTCTGAGCATTCCCCTCTCCTCCAGTGTCCCTCGTCTTCATACTGTGTGAGCTCACTCTTCAGTGCTTGATTATTTCATGCACAAACTTTTCAAGGTCCTCTCGGCTGTCAGAATGGCTTATAGGATGTTTTTGTTGAGATTAGATGTCACATTCTACAGACCCTAAGAGGCAGGTATTTCAATTTTTGTGCCACTGTTTACAAAGTCCAAAAACATGAGAGGTGTTAAGCAGCAGCTCTTTGTTGAAAGCACTATGCAAATTTCTATTGTTAACACCATTGTTATTAATAGAAGATATCAATGATGGTATTGATAAAGAAGATGATTGGAAAAATCCTTCAGAAAACAATTTCACCCTTAGAATGCACCGACAGCCCCTCTGAGTGGTTGACTACATACTCTATGCCTATGGAATCCTGGATAAAAGCCTCCTGGATTTCCCTGAAATTCTGCAAAGTACATAAAAGAGGTGTGTGGGTGGGTGGGAGCATGTGTATGCACATGCATTCAGACATGCAGACTGATTGCCTTATGTCTCCAACAGGAAATGACTCCAGGGTAAAGCACAGGAGAGGCTTTACCGGCTGCAGGCTCCTAGGGCGTAGCCATAACCATAAGGGCTGAGACTTTGGGGAAAATCGTTCGCAGTGTGGGAGATGTTCCTGCAATTGAGGGGAGCATTTCTTCAGGCCATTGTGGACCAATAAACAGTTCAATTTTTTCATTGTTCTAATTAATTTAATTAAGTTAACTTCCAAGGTGTGTTAAGAAGCAATGCCTTGGGTGATTAACTGTTCCCATATCAAGGTGTTTTCACAAACACATTTACCCTGATTAGTGTACACATTATTATGTAATTAAATACCTCACACAGAGGAATTTATTAGTGCCTCCTTGTCTCCTAACAAATAAAGCAACCCTCAGAATCTCTTGGAAAAGACATTCCAGTTGCTAGGAGAGAGGTATAGACAAATGTGGAGACATGGTAAGATCTAGGATGGGAGGAGGCCCCCTTCATTCCCATATGTGCCTTGATCAAGACCCTGCTGCCCCTCCTGGATGGACAACCTGGGATTTGCACCTAGAACACAACCTTTTTCTCTTTCTTTTCTTGATTCAAGCAAGTTTTTAGGACCTACAGAGAGTATCACCAAGGACAGATAAGGAGGAGGCTTTTGCATAGCAGAAATGAATGAGGACCCTCTCTCGACCTGTGCATGTCTCTCTGAGCTGATCTTCAGAAAACATGTAGAATTCACAAAGTCACATCTCTTATTTCATCCCCTGTATGCCTTAGCTTGGTGGCCAATTTTCACAGGACAACTCCTTATTGCATGGACAGGGAGGGGCTCCTATTTTGAGCTAGGGAAGTCAGAGGATGCTGTTCAGACATTGGATTTCTAGATAAGTCAGGAGGCTTTTTTGTTTTCATAGCATGTATTATCTGTATTGTCAACCTTACAAAACCTAAGTGGGTCTTGACAATAGCATTAGGTCTGTGAGTACACCTGCCTATGTACCACTGTACTAAGCACTTTTACCCCCATATATTTTAATCCTGTAACTCCACAAGATAGTTGCTTTCCTATCTCTATTTAACATGCAATGACACAGTCACAAAGTATTTTTGAGTACCATATTCAAGATGGCACATCAAGGAAGTAGTAATGTTATGGAGACAAAGAAGGCCATCTGACTCGAGTCCCAACCCCTGGCCTCTGCTCACCCTCCCCCACCCCACCTCCACAGCTCACCTTAATTCCTTTGCTGAGTGTGGGAAGTGGAGTTCAGCAGAGGTCCGTTTCCAAGTTTAGGGACCCTAAGACCTGTGCCTTGATATGAGACACTTAGACACGTTTCTTTACTTGCCTGCTCCAGTTGATGCAGTGAAGCCCAGGCAACTTAGCCACCTCAGAGAGGATAAATTAAGTGACATTTCTGGGGAATGTAGAAAATACTACTGAAGGCTAAGTGAATCAATGCTGAATGCAGAAAAAAACAGTTCCCACCACTGGGATCAGACTGTTCAGGTTGGTGGCAGGGAGAGAGAATTATGTGAGCCAGGGGCTAACTCCTGAGGGAGCGGAGATTGATTCTGTATGATTGATGACTAGGGGACAGAATGCCAAGTCATCAATTGCCTCGGCTCATGCCACAGACGGCATCAAGATCACTTTTCCCTGGTGCCCAGCCTGAAAGATTTCTCTTCTGTTTGTTTGTTTGGCCTGGGGCAGTCGCCCGCCAGGCTCAGCTGTGTAACCTTACTGAGGCCTTCTGAGAAAAGACAGGTGACAACAACTGGCAGGAGGGCACAGAAATTTAAGTAGCAAGGCAGAGGCTGTGTGTGTGTGTGTGTG
>PVKN010022851.1:0-14996 GCA_004027915.1 Capromys pilorides | reverse complement strand
CTGAAGAAAAATGGCATCTAAATTATGGACAGAGTTGAAGTGGACATCAGGCCAAACCACAAGGTGTCCTTGATTTGTCAGTGGTCTTAGTAAACTGTTTCTTTAAATCCTCATTTCTGTACAGGATTTTGACCCTCTGAGCCTCTCCCAATACATAAATCCTTATCTTGAATCACAGCCAGTGTCTCCCCAAATTGCCTCACCTGCTTTCTGCATAACCGCTGAGGTGGGCTTCCTAACATCTTGCTGTCAAAGTCCTGTTAAAAGATCTGTTTACTTGGCCTCTAAAACCAGTGTTGGCCTATAGCAGAGGTCAGTACACATCGTCGTATATTGGAACTGAACTTGTTTTGATTTAGTTATGCAGTTTTATCATTGTTTATAATATTCCCAGTAGTATAACAAGTGCTTAACTATTTAGGGAAAAGATGAGTTTTTAAGAAATAATATTAAGTCAATGTTATATGCACCAATACAGAAGTACGGATCAATATGAGTGAGAATATAGACATAAGAATGGGCGAAGAAGATCTTACAGAAGTGGGAAATACCCCAAGAGTTCCAAAGAGTGCATTAGAGTTTCACTCACAGGTGATGTGTAGAAAATATTTCAGAAGAAAGGAAAGCATGAACTAGCACCCAAGAGTGCGAAACAACTGGTAAATCCAGGCACTGGAATGGAAGATTAATAAAAGAGGAGTATTCGAAAGAGAAAATGAAGAGGTAAGCAGAAATCAGGCTGCAAAAAATACATGTTAAAATGATATTCCATGTTGCACATCAGTATTATTGTGCTTATTATACATCTGTGTTTAAAGACTGGAGTTCCACATAAGCTAATTACTTTTATTCTGACTTATGGGTATGTCTTACACTCATTCTCTTGCTGGTCTGTGTAACATTTTACGCAGGTGTTATTTTTCCCAAATTTTGAAGGATAACTTTCAACAACAACAGAAAAATAAAACTAGAACTAAGTATCAAAAAAGGAATCACTGAATCTTAGAGCACTTGAAAGAAGTTAAGTTAAAACTTGATGAATCAACTGTACCACAAGTCAAAGACTTGAAGAGAAAACAGAGACATAAAAATTTCTCTGGAAAAAAAAGCTGTTGTTATGGTTTGTGTCTAGTTGTTTCCTCAAAGCCTCACACAGTCATGGGTTGGGGACTTCTAGAATTTGAGATTAATTCACAATGAAGGCTGGAATTATGGGATTAATTGCTGTGATTGTGAGTGCTGCTGGGATTATGAGTGTGAGTACTACACCTTGCCTGTGACAGACAGCCTGAATGTAACTCAAGGGAGACAGGCTTGCTCTCTGTAGCCATTGTCGCTGCTGCTCCTCCCATTTGCTCTTGCTGTTTTACTACTTTCTGCCTCCATGAACGGCTGCCCTCTTCCAACAGCCTCAGAGTCAGCTGAGTATGGACGGAAACTCCCAGCAACTATGAGCTAAATAAACCTTTCTTTCCTTCATTTTGCATATTGGGTATTTGTACCAGCAAGGAGAGAAGAGTAACTAAGACAGTGTTTTGGAGGCTGTGGCAAGTTTCCATTTCTGGTAACCATGAGAGAGACTCTGACAGGAGCAAAGATGACGTCCTTTGTGTTTGTTTCCCTGGTGCCTACTACTTTAGTTACAGTACATGGTAGTGAATATCATTTTTAACATGGAAATAAAGGGAAATGAATTAGTTCATGTGGTAGTTGATACATTGTGTCAACTTGAGGAAGCTTGGCTAGATGGGCCGGGCTGGTTCCAGGCTGTGGGGGCTCCATCCTGCAGGATGTAGAGGGCCTGCCCTGGGATGTGATTGGAAGACACTGTGTACCTGGCCCAGTCCCGCCCTGCCCTGGCTGCTTCCTGCCTGGCCCAGCCATGCCCTGCTTCCTGGGAGAAGTGCTAGTCTTTGGAGGAGCCTGTTCTTTGCAGCCACTTTGGAGGAGCTCTGGAGCCAGCAGAGTATGAACTGAAACCTCCACAAACTGTTAGCTAAATATACCTTTCCTTCCTTCATTTTGAGTGTCGGGAATTTGTCCCAGCAATGAGTAAAAAATAACTAAGACAGCTCAGTAAAAGTTTTTCACCATCTATTAAATACTATTATCCTGGGTACATGATGTGGAAAACAATCAACGTGAGATTATGATTTCATGAGCTAGCAGTTTATTTATTTATGTATTTATTTATTTATTTGGTACAGGGTTTCATTATGCAGCTTAGACTCGTAGAGATCTTCCTGTTTCAGCCTCCCCAGAGCTGAGATTACAGGTGTGTGCCACCACATCTGGTTTCGCTGGCCTGCTTGGCCTAGGGTCAGCATGGCATGTGATATCAGGAACTGGACCTGGGTCCTTGCGCTTGCCAAGCAGGTGCTTAGGGTGCTGAGCTATTTCCTCAGCCCCTGAGATAGCTTTCTTGTCAGAGAAAAATGCATTAAAATGTGATCACATATGATCACAGTGTATTTGACGACATAATGGAAGGGTCTGTAAGGAACTGAAGACAGGTGGAAGATTGAGGCAACTGTGAGATCTGGAGGGTGACAATACTATTTTATGCCAAGTGGTTTAAGCTTTTCTCCAAAGAAAATAGAATGCTGCAATTATTTGTTTATTGCTTTTGAAGTACCTATTTGAAAATATTACCTGTTAATATGTACAAATGATCATACTCTGCATTCTGTTTTTCCTTTCTCTTTTTCAGTTGGCTTCTGTTCCCTCTCTTCTGCCTCCTCTTGTCTATCATCTTTTCTATCCCAACTCTTGTTAGCAGTTGCTTTACATTCTTTCTGCTTCTCCTTGGTTATATGGCCACATAAAGTATATGTGAAGTATCCTTATACACAGCTTCTATGGCCATTGCTTTACAAAAGAGTAATTCACACATGCTTTCCTGCATGTTGCTTTTTTTTACTTGACTGTTCCTATAGTTTCAGTCATTACACATGTGTTGTTTTGAGTCCTGGGAATGGAGCCAAAGACTTCATACGTGTTAAGGTCACATCTTACTATTGAGCTAAACTCCCAACTGTGTACACATCTACATAGGGGATTAATGGGACTAAAACTTTGAATCTAAGATGCAATACTGGAATAGATGTTGAGGTTAAGTGGGCAGTATCACTAAACCAAAAGCTTAGTCTGACAACAAGTGACAGAAATTTAAGTTTCTGCAGTGAGCTTTGGCTAGAACATACTTAACACACATAAGCTTCATGTAAAAATTTACGTAGAATACATGTCAATGAAATTCCTGTGTCACTAGTAAGCTTTGGCATCTCTGGATCACGATGCTCAACCCCCTCAATTTAAAGGAGGAAAAACTAAAATTCAGCCTATGGCTTAAGGGCTTCAGCTCATGGTCAACTGGCAATGAGGTGGAATTGTCATGGTAGGAAGGATAGTGGGGCAAAGCTGCTCCATTCTTAGTGGCCAGGAAGCAGAGTAGTGGAATTGTGTCAGCCAGCAGGTGGGCTGGGGACCCTGGATAGCAATCAAGACCATGCCCACAGAACCTCCTCAGACACACCCCAAATCATACTTTACTAATCTGCTCCACTTGTTTTAAGCCAGTCAAGTTGACCTGTCATAATCAACATTCACCCTTTATCATCTTGATACCAAAACACATCCTTTCAAACTGAACTTCATCTTCAAGCAAATATAAACATAAATTAATGATTCCACGTAACACAAAATGACCATTTTGCATACAAACAGAAATGTAATGGTCCCTTTTCAAAGTTTCAGGGTTAGCATTCTTAAAAAATCCACATCTCTTCTGAGATTCAAGGCAAACTCTTACCTGGGAACCCTATGTCTTAGTTACTTTTCTCTCATTGCTGAGACAAAATGCCCAACATCCAAAGTTAAGGAAGGAAAGGTTTATTTAGCATACGGATTGTGAAGGTTTTGGTCTGTAATCTGTTGGCTTCAAGGCAGGATGGCATGGCACAGAGGCAACAGCTAGAGGCAAAAGAAGACAGAAAAAGCAGAAGGAGCAAGAGGGATTGGGTGCAAGCCTTTTCTTCCTCACTTTTACTGTAAATAGCCTGTCCTTCCACACCATCTCCATGCTGTCCTCTTCTCAGGATGTTTAGGAAATAAAGACCCTGGCTCCCTTCTGAGTTGCTTAAACTTTGAACTTCTCAGGTTGACACATGTATCAACTAGCACAAATAAAATGGAAAATTATGTAATTCCAATGTACCATGACTCCAAGTAAATATTCCAATTCAAAAATGGAAAAATGGAAGGAAAGGGAAAAAATCAGCCCAAAGAAAAACTTAACTCCAGTAGGACACATGTTAGATCATACCTCCATATCTGGCATCTTGGACACATGGTGGTGAGATGTAGGGTCTTGTGGTCATGGGTGGCCTCATCCATGTGGTCTTTCTGGTTGTAGTCCACAAACCTCTGGGGAGCTGGCTCAGTTCGGCACCTGCTGCTTTTCTCAATGGACACTCCGTGTTGTGGAAATTTCAGACTTCTTAGGGCCTTCACTGCACTGTCTTCATTCTCATATGTCTTAATTACTCTTTTCTCATTGCTGGGACTAATACCCAACACCCAAAATGAAGGAAGGCAAGGTTTATTTACCTCACAGTTACTGGAGGTTTCAGTCCGTACTCAGCTGGATCCAAGGCAGAGTGACACAAGGCAGGGGGCAGTAGTTCATGGCGGCAGGACAGCAACTAAATGGTGACAGAGGCAACCGACCAACCAGGGCAGCAGAGAACAACAGAGACTCTGTCTCTCTGTTTCTATGTAACATTCAGGCTCTTTGCCTCAGCCTATCTGCTTCAGGCCACACCCATAACTCTGGCAGTACTCAGACCCATAATCCCATCAGTGCTAAAAGAGATAATCCCAGTGGATCATGAGTCAGGTCTCAAACTCTAGAAGTCCCTGCCCCATGATTTCATGAGGCTTTAGGGGGACAACTAGACACAAACCATAACATCATAGTTCTTCTTAGTTCCCTGTAAGAGGCTCCTCGCCTGGCCTCTTAGGCCTCCCTCTGAAATCTGGGTGGAAGCCTCTTTGCTCACGCGGCCCTTGCATTTTGTGTGCTGATAAATCCGTCATTACATGGGTGACATTGAAGTCTGCCACCAAGGTGAACCCTACCCAACCTGCTCAGGCAACAGCAGCAGCTGCCTCTGTGTGGATGAATGGTTGAACATACTGGAGTGAAACCCAGGGAAGCAATTTTCTAGAATATTAGTCTTAAGTAGGAGTCCCCAGGCTGAAACAAAAATGTAGACGTCTGCACCTTTGCACTGTGTAGGTGCTTGCTGGTTCCTAAGATTCTCTCGAGGCATCTTTCTTTCAGCCATGTAAAAAGCACTTGATTATGTTTAATGGAACGAATCTCTTCAGAGAGCACATGTTGCTTCTGGACCAAAATTAAGTTTTTCAAATATGTGTGCTCTGCGTTTTGCCCCTTATTCTTATTACAAGCCTGGTTAAAAGCTAACAGCTGTACCCAGGCCACTGACTGAATGTTGGGTTATGCTGATGTTTACTTCTAGCCCCTTTCATTTCAGTTCCTCACAAAGCCTCAGGACAGTGGTAAAGCAGAGTAGAACACACCCAGCCTCTTGTCAAACTGCTGGAAAGCCCTTGTCTCAGCTGATGCCCTCTCTTGCCTGCCTTTCACTCTTTGCATGATCCAAAGCATTTCAGTCTTCTGAGCTCTGCAAAACATCACTCATCATGTTCTGCACCATTCTCAGACTTTTCTAGCCACAATCTCCAAACTTTTCCAAACTGATCCCATAGACACGTTCCAAATCCCATTTTGATGTTCCCCCCAAGAACCCTACTCTTGATAGCAGTTTTCTATATCAGTTTTCCTATTCCTGGGTCATAGTACCTGGTGCATACAGTTGAAAGGCGAAACAATTTTCTGTGGTTTGTGGTTTCAGGGCACTCAGTCCATGGCCGACAGGCTCCCCAGAAAAAACCCCACATCAGAAAGGTGTGGTGGAGCAAAGGTTTTCAGTTCATAGAAGCTGAGAGGCACAGCAGGGGATCAACACTAGAGAGGAAAGGTTCCTAAGATCTTGAGTCACCAATACACACTCAAAAGTGTGCTCTACTTTTCTTCTAGCCATTTCCAAATCCAATCAAATTGACATATCAGGATGAGTGCTCACACCAATAGCCACAATTATCCAGCAGTTTGACATATAGGGCTGGCCAAGTAGCTCAGTAGATTAAAATGCCTGTAAGTAGGCACAGGGACTAGGGACTTGATCCCCAGGCCTGCCATGCTGGCCCTGGCCCCAGAGCCTGCTAAGATGGCAATTGAGACAGCATGGTGGCACAAGCCTGTAATACCAGCTCTTGGGAGGCTGAAAACAGGTCGGTCACTACAAGTCTAATGTAGTAGTGAGACCCTGGACACCTTGTAGGCCTTTCCCTAAAATACAAAAAAGGAAAAGAAAAAGTTTCACATAAAGAAGCCTAAACTGAAAATATTTACCACATACTCAGTTGAGTTTTAAAAAACTGAATTATTATCCCATATAGATCCAAATTTCTCCACTCTTTCATTTTTACTGCACACTCTCCTGCAAAATATCCATGGTGTGAAATTCATCTTAAAACTGAAGTGATTAAATCCATCAATAACTTAGAACTTATGTCTCCATTGTCTTCAACCAACATTTTCTCTCTTCCTGTTATGCTATAATCTTTCCTTAGATTGCTCTGTATGAAGTGTGATTGTACTACTTTTTATCCATATTTCTATTAATGCACTCATTTGACTCTTTCATAATATCAACTACTGGTCTTAGCATATTAGGATCTATATTTTTATAAGTTTTTTTTTTATATTTGTAGATATCTTGTCAACATTTAAACTTGGTAAATACTTCCTTGGAGCATCTAGTGTGGCGTTACTAGTCCTGTTAAATCATTCTGATTACTCTGTAAATGTAACCCTGTTTACATAATCATGATAAAGATAACATGAACTCCTTTAGTCTTTTGTACCGCTGGTAATATTTCACTCTCAGTGCAGCTGGAAATTTGTTATTAATTACAAGACAAAGCATATGAAATTCTAAAGTTTAAATTTTTTGAAAATTAATTTAAAGATGTAAATGTTTAAGAAAATACATCAAATAGTATAATACACACTGCTAGAACTAAAAATTGTTATATTTCATCATATTAATTTCCCATTAACCACTGTTATCCATCTCATTGTACCTTCTCTGCTCCTGTGTGCGAGCACTAGTTTTCAGTTTGGTGTGCACTTTTTCTTCACTGTTTAATACATATATTAGTATTTTCATTTAAAAATGTTTACATTGGGCCATGGAGATAGCTCAGTAGAATAAGCACTTTCCTGGCAAGCACAAGGGACTGAGTTCAATCTCTGGTTCCAAAAAAAAGAAAAAAGAAGAAAAATATATAAAATGTTTATGTCAACTGCATCATTACATTTACCATTTTTTCAGCTTCCTTTTTATTCGTTGTTTTTATGTTGAAAACTATATATAACTACAATAATTTGGAAGGACTATCAGTAGCCCAATATGCTGCAAAAGATATATCTATGTCTGTATCTATAACTGTATCTGTATCCATATCTGTGTCTATATTATCTGTCTGTCTATCTGTCTGCCTATCTATCTATCTATCTATCTATCTATCTATCTATCTATCTTTTTTTTGTGGGACTGGAGTTTAAACTCACAACCTTGTATTTGCCAGGCAGGCACTTGTGCCACAGAGCTATCTCCCCAGCCCCTCTGTCTGTCTGTCTGTCTGTCTGTCTGTCTGTCTGCCTGCCTGTCTGTCTGTCTTTCTGCCTGTGTGTGTGTGTGTGTCTGTCTGTCTGTCTGTCTGTCTGTCTGTCTGTCTATCTATCTATCTACCTTTTGCATTATTGATTAGCATATATCCCTTTGAAGTAATGTTAAGTCTATTAGTATGAGCTAAATTCACCTTGAAGCTCTAGACAATATCGATATTTTAAAATCAAACTTTTGAGTCAGAAATTAGAATACCGCTAGTGTTGAAGAGTTAAAATTGGGGAAATGAACCTGTATGTAAGGTACAAAACTATTTGTTTATAAAACCAATTCAATCAATAAAAATGTATTCAAAAGGCAATGGAAAGAAGATACATGCAAAACAAGAGATTAACTTTTCTTGAATAATTTGTTTGAATTTATATATAATGCTGTCTGACACCTTTGACAAGGAGGCAGAATTTTAGTGCTTCCTTGTGGGGGCATAACGGAGACTGAGGAACGCAGTGCTTTCTGCAGGGGTAACCGAGTGCTTGTGTGTGAGAATTTCACTTTCTTCCTCCCCGCATTCTGCCTTAAACAAGGGCTGAAAAAAAAACTGACCATTTAAAAATAGTCTTTCATTGAACCAACTCATATTCTAAGTAGAATGCTTTGGAAAAAAGGAAATAGAGTACGATTTGCACTGGCATTTGAGCTGACCTTTAAATAATAATTAATTTTCTCTTAAATGAAACTTTTGTCTTAAGAGAAAAAATTTCTCCCATGAAACAAAAAAGAGTCCAGGGAGTATGTAGGAAATGCAGGGTGGTCCACGTAGAACAATGAATTACTATAACTCCAAGAGGGACCCATTTTCCATGGAATCTGTAAAATTGTTCCTGATTTCCAAAAATAGAGTATTTCTTTCATAGCAAAAAGCTAAACTTTGATTGAGTGACTGTTGGTTTTTGAGTAATTTTGTGTGTCAGAGAAGCACCATAAATGAGAGGGAAAGGAAAGAAGTGGGGGAGAAAGAGAAAAGAGAAGAGAAGCCAAGAAAGGAAAGAGGAGAGAAGGGCTGGTCGGCGCCAGTTTGGGCGCAGGAAGAGCCCAGGCTCAAATGCCGATGCTAAGCATTCTGCTTTCTAGTAAATCACAGAGAGACCTCAAGCTCTGTCTGCATAATGAGGGAGTGCGGAGGAAGGAAGAAGAAAAGAGGAGAGGAGAGGGGGGAGAGAGAGAGAGAGAGAGAGAGAGAGAGAGAGAGAGAGAGAGAGAGAGAGAGAGAGAATCATAGAGACTCTGTATGAACCAAAATGAACACCTTTATAGATTTTTAAGTTTATTCTCTCATGCTGGGGCTATAGCTCACAACAATAAGGGCCTGCCTGGCCAGCACAAGGTCCTGAGTTCAATCTCCAGTACCACAGAAGAAAAAGAAAACAACAATAAAAAGAACCGCCCCAAACTTCTCATGCTTAGGAATTTAAAAGAAGTTATCTAGTCATATTTTTCAGCAGTGATAGAATTAATGTGAAGTAGTTTTTACATGAATTGCTTTATTTTATAAACTGTTGCCATATTTTTCTTGCCCAGGTGTCCGGTATTCATGCTAGTCATTTATAAAACCTCCATGAAGAGCAAATTCTGTCCTGTACAGTTTAGACCAGGCAGCACCTCTGCATGTGCGTTCACTACAGTGCTAACTTCTTGGAATCTCTTTAGTAATACCTTTTGTAACCCTGTACATCTAGGAAATACTGCACTTTATCCCACTACCTTTTCAAGAAGCCTTGCAGTCAAGAAAGCTATTCAAATTCACTTAAGTTGAAATTTTCCCTGTATTTGCCCATGGAAATTCTTTTCTAGGTAGTTTCTATTTATAGGTCATAAAATATACTTCGAGAAGTGTCCACCTAATTGATGTTATTTGTTGCATCAACTTTGCATGCAAGGGCAAATATAGCCTTCTTTCTTTTTATTGAAAAAAAATTCAACAGCTTGATTTTGTTTAGTGGAAACAATTTGTGTCTAGTCACACTGTCCATCTCCCATCACTGTCCTCATGTGCGTGAGTTAACGAAGTCTGGTATTTTCTCAGTTCAAAAAGAGGATATTTTGCTGCCAGAGAGTTAAGGCTAGATTTCCTTTGGCCGACAGCTGGTGTTGCGTGGTCCAACAGAGGTTGATGCAGACGCCCTCTTCATTGGCCTGGCATTCTTCCTGATGCCCCATATTGGAACACTAAAGTTAGATGCTACCCTATAGACATGCCTAAGTCACTAGTTCCCGATAAATGATACAGTTTGGTGAGGATGAATGCAGAATCAGCCACGCTGTCTAACGAACAAAGATATAGTGTTGAGTGTGGTTCTATAACTCGGACTGGCCTTTCCTCCTGGGGAGTTCTCTCAGGGCCCCAGTGCCTTTTGGATTAGGAACCTTGGGCAGATTCGATCTAGTCAAGCTCAGCAGTTTCTCTAGCTTCCAATTTCAGAGAATATGTGATGAAATCTTTGTAGCTTTCATCATAGAAGTTCTCTCACAAATTGGTTGGAGCTCTCCCTAGGCATCTGAATCTAAAGGAAAGTCAGTGAGAAGAAGACTTACTAGGTTAGACCAAGAATCTAGGAAAACTTCCCCTGGACAATATTTTATTCTTATGTATTTTCATAATTAAGGGGTTTTGTTTTAAACCAACTCCATAGATATTTACTAAGTATCATTTTTTTTTTTTTTTTTTTTGGTCTTTTTGAGACAGGGTCTCACTATACAGTTCAGACCGGCCTTGGGCTCACTTTTGTAGCCCAGGATGGTCTCGAACTCACACCAATCCTCCTTTCTCAGCCTCCCAAGTGCTGGAATTACAAACATGTGCCACAAGTCCCAGTGCTAGGAAATAGCAATAAACACAAGAAAGTTTCTTTTTCTTGAGACCTATGTTCTGAGGTAGGGAAAAAGGTAGCAAATACATAACAGGTGTTAGTTAATGAGGAATGCTGTGAAGGAAAGAGATACAGAGTGAGGGAGAATATGTTGTTTTATAGGGAAAGGTCAGTACAGGCTTTTCAAAAATGGGAGGAAGCTGGCCTGAGGAGATATCTCAGAGGCATAGGTGCCTGCCTGGAAGGCACAAGGGCCTGAATTCCATCCCCAGTGCCAAAACCAAACCAAACCAAAAAAATAATAACAGCAGGAGAAAGCCATGTAAGCACTGTGGGGCCTGTTCTCTAGGCAGAGTAAAATGTGATTGTAAAGAGGTAGGAGAATGTTTGAAAAATTTGGAGAATGGTGAGACACCCAACAGTTCTTGATCAGGATTTGGAAGTGATTGAAAGTGGTGCAACTTGGAGAATGGGTGAGGTAGCCCCGAGGAAACAGCTAGGGCTGTTGGAGCTTATTTCACACAGTATCTGAAGCCAATGAATGGTTGCCCAAAACTTGTATCTGATTTTATTTATGTTGTATAAGGATTAAAACATACAGTGGTGACCAGCTGATCAAAGAGACAGTTTTAGAAATTAGGAGACCAGTTCAGGAGGCCAATGCAGAGGTAAAGGTTAAAGATGAAAACGAAGGTGTTAGAAGCATTATGAAATAGTTTGTTAAGATTATGCGTTGAAGATAGAGTTTATAAGAATTTTTAGTGAAGTAGTGTGAATTCAAAAAATGTCACAGTCCACTCACATTGAGCAATAGATGCCCAGAGACTGGGTTATTTTTAATAGATTCAAATTTATTCTTCTGGTTCTAAAAGCTGGAGAATCCCTATTGTGGTTTGTGTTTAGTTGTCCCCCCAAAGCCTCATGCAGTCATGGGGTGAGGACTGCTATAGTTTAACTCATAATCCACTAGGATTATGGGTGATCCACTGGAAATACAGGTTTTAGTACTGATAGGATTACGGGTCTGAGTACTGCTGAGATTATGGGTGCAGCCTTAGGTGGATGGCCTGAGGCAGAGAGCCTGAATGTAATATAAGAGAAACACAGAGACAGACTCTCGCTCTGTGGCCTCAGTTGCTCTGTTGCCTCTCTGTCTCTGTCTGTTGCCACTGCTGCTGTTCCGTCACCATGCACTGGATGCTCTCTGCTATGTGCTGCTCTGCCTTGGAGCCAGCCACGTATGAACTGAAACCTCAGGTAACTGAGCTAAGTAAACTTTTCCTTCCTTCATTTTGGGTGTTGGGTTTTTGTCCCAGCAATGAGAGAAGAATAACTAAGACAACCCCAAACCAAGGCCACCAGTATTCAAGGTTTGCTGAATGCTTCCTTGACATGGCAGGAGGGGCAAAAGCTGTGTTGTCACAAGGAAGATAGCAGGAGGGTACAGAGGTGCCTGGCTAGTTCCTTTTAACCTTTCCTGAAGGTCCCCAATCCTGTTCACAATGGTGGGTTCTTTAGCACCTAGTCATCTCTGAAAAGCTTGAGTTCCTGATATTATGTCATTGGAGATTAAGTTTCCACAAAAATTTCAGAGGCGAAAAATAATAAAATAATAGCAGAGACAGAAAAAAAACAAAAAAGGGGTTTGCGAGGATAATAAGTTTTGTGGCATAAACAGCTGAAACCATGCAGATGCCATCTAAATAAAGAAGATTCACAGGGGTGTGGGTCTTTTGTTGCGAAAGAAAAAAAAAGTTTGGATTGGACATTTAAATTTAACTTTCAGACATCAAAGTGGACATGTGAGGTAGGTTTCGGATGTATGAGGGAGTTTAGAAGCAAGATTAGTGATAATAGTTACAAGTTAGGCCATCAAGATGCGTAGGAATGGTATTTAAAGCCATGAGATTTGATTAAAATGCCTAGATGTAAGCTTCAACGGAAAGTGAAGCAAAGAACAGTGAAGACTGGGCCAGTGTGAAGCAAAGAGACAGAGGAGTGTATGGTGTCCCAAGGGTCAGAGAACATATTTTAAACTCACACAGACCATTGACAATATAGGATCACTGGGCAAGATTAATTATGATTTCAGAGAAGCATGCAAGAAATAATAGAATGGGAGGAAATAGATTTGAAAAGTAGAGGTTATTCTTTCGAAAAAGCTCTGTGTATCTAGATGTGGTACTATGTACCCGTGACCCCAGCTCCTTGGACGACTAGAACAGCAGGGTGCAAGTGCACTACCAATCTGGGCAACTTAGAAAGATGCTGGCTCCAAGTGAACTTTAAAAGGGCTGAGGATATAGTTTAACAGTAGGTTTCTTGCCTAGCATGCACCAAGATCTGGGTTCAACTCCTGGTACCGCAAAAACAAAACAAAGAGATTCACATGTAAGTTGCAAACGAATAAAGATATAGCTGGAGCAAGTTATGGGGCCCAAGATATTTGTTTTCTAGTGTGTAGCCTAAAATATTATTACATTGAGATGGGAAGGGTTTAGCAGGTGATGCAGTACATATATGATGCAGGACACTGAAGGGGGAACTGTACCTTTCATAGGTGAGAAACAATGGTACAATATAAGAGTGGCTGTCCTGGTGTTAGATGGAAGTGACATTCCAACCTAGGGCATAGACAGAACTTGCAACACAAGAGTACAGAAGGGAGGAGGATTTATTCATTTGCTTATCTAACAGATACTTAAGCGTCTATATTCTCATCATTTTTTTCTCAGTATTGAGAGTATATCTGTAGGATATAGTGACAAATTCCTGCTTTTTATTTCTAGTGAGTGGTGACTGATTAGCATAAATTATATAGTATAGTATAATTATTAGGTGACATAGGTAAATTCTAACTTTAAAATGCTTTGATTGTATGAATAAATTAATATGTGGGCATATATTTTTCTATGACTTATTTGAATCTCATTGTTTGAGATGATCATGTAAATTAAACAGAGAAAAAGTTATGGCAACCACATGGCAATCAAAGCAGGGCGTAATCAACATTCTGTGTTTGGCTTCTATTTCCAAGTATTTCCTAGAAGCTTTGGACCCTCAGATAATCTTTGAGAAGAGTAGATGACTTCTATGTCTTGAGTTCAAAGGTGAATTAAGGAAGAATTTCTGACAAGTACAAAGAGTTTAGAGGAACCAGGGGCAGACTCTCACAATAACAGGTATACTGGACCCAGGCTAGCTGTTGGACATTTTTCTCCTCACTTCTTTCTGTGTTTATTATTTTATGTTTACAATACACAAAGTTTGCAATCTTCACATGAAGTGGCCGCATGTCCCTAGCACATTCTCATTCGTTTTTTCACCCCCTTCCTTCCTTCCTCTCATTTTTTCACTCTCTCATTCTTCTACTTTTTTTTTCAGTTCATGTTTGCTTTATATCTCATCACTTTTGAACATGCATGGGTCAAATCAAGATAGTTTTGGGTTAACAATGAAAATAACTCAGTACTTGAATGAGATTCAGAGCACAAGTAGAAAGCTAAGTGAAAATCTTGATTATTAGAATAGATATAGATCTAAGCCAGGAGCTAGAAATACTGAATTGATGGCCGGTTCTGCTGCTTATGTATGTATGTGACTACAAATTCCTTAACGTTTTCGATCCTTAACTTTATTATCTACAAAATATATGCAAAAGCTACCTGTTTTCTTTAGCTCAGAAGGATTTTAATCACAAAGATGACTATTTTATGTACACTTAAAATACACATAAGGGCGTTAAGCCTTGAGTCAAGCAACTTGTTTAAGAGCATATAGCACAAAAGATAAATGGTGAACCATCTCTGATTCTGAAATTTAAATTTTAATGTGTTTTACAATGTCCAACAAACAAGAACACTCAACATAGATCAAGAGAGTGTGAAAGTGCTTGGTACATGTGTTTCTCTCTTTCCCTTCCTTCCTTCCTTCCTTCCTTCCTTCCTTCCTTCCTTCCTTCCTTCCTTCTTTCTTTTCTTTTCTTTTTTCTTTTTTTTTCCAGTACTAGAAATTGAACTCAGGACCTTGCACTTGCCAGGCAAGTGCTTAGTCTACTGATCTATCTCCCCAGCCCACAAATGCCTTTCATTTTTAGGTCAGCTTCAACATTCCCTGACTGCTCTCAGAAGGCTGAGTGAAAGAACAGTGTTTTCAAATAGTTTAAACATGTGACCAATATTTCATTCTTCTGAAAACTACCTTGTTTTGAACTGCTTCATTTAACTGCTTTTTAGTCCACTGTCTTAGGGGGGAAAGAACAGATTTTTGGGTGGATTGCCTACAAATAAAGTGGAAAAGCTGAGTAACAAATACTTTTTTTCCTTTTCTAATATGCAGACATTCATGA
>PVKN010022850.1:0-15011 GCA_004027915.1 Capromys pilorides | reverse complement strand
TCTCTTAAAAACAACTGGTCTTCAGACTGAGGGTTTAGCTCAGTGCCTGCCTGCCAAGTGTGAGGTCCTGAGTTCAGTTGCCAGTACCCACCCCCCTGCCCCCAATAAAAATTTCATCTCTCCTATTAGCTCTGTAAGGGCAAAGACTAAATCACCTTTGCATTCCTTCAGGACCTAGGTATATGTTAGGTACTTAATGAGTGTTTGCTAGGAATGAAGTGCCTATTGGCTATTTTACACATACTGCCTGCTGGCCATTTTCATCAGTAAATGGGAAATGAAGCTTAAGACTGGAAAGGAAGGGTCCAGATAACTGCTAAGCATTTATAATCATATATTACCATTTTCTTTAATTTTTAAAAATCATTTATTTGTTATACAGTGTTGCTACACAGCTCAGACTCCTAGCAATCCTGTCTCAGCATTCCCAGGGCTGGGATTACAGGCATGTGCCACCATGCCCGGTTTTGGTGGCTGGCATGGTGTGCCTAGGGTTCTGGGACTGGCACAGCATGTGGTACTGGGTACTGTTTTTTGTTTTTTGCCAGACAGATGCTTAGACCACTAAGCTATCTCCCCAGCCTATAAGTTATTTCTTAACAGATAAATTAAAACCTCATTTTGCTACAGTCACATTGCTCTCAATAGCTGGGAAACTTGAGGCACTTAATGTATTAAAGCTGTATCTTACTTTTGGCCTCTTACATTTCCTGGGACTTCATTGTGCATTAGCAGGTCAAACTTCAGCAGTCCCGTTGAACATGATGGCATCCATTAGCGAGTTTGCAGCACACATTTGCAGTTTACTCCTAGTTGCCACGCGACAGTGCTACCTCACTGCCCTCAGGACACACCATCAGTTCAAGCAGGACCAATACTGTGCTGGATGGGGAGCCATAAAGTGGTTTGGGTTGGGTGTAAAGCGGACGGGTGTGTGTGCCTCTGTCAAGTGCTGCCTATTAGGGGCCAGTGAGATGACTCAGTGGTCTAAAGCGCCTGCTTAGGCAAGCTTAGGTAACTGCAGGGGCTGTGGTTCGATTCCGGCACCACATGCTGCACCAGCCTCCCACCCCCAGGGCAGGCTAAGCCAGCCACAGTAAAAAAAAAAAGAAACTGGCTGGAGGTGCATTTTCTGCTACCCTAAGAGATCATTTATAACAGAGAAAAAATAAATAAATCTTAAAAAAAAAAAAGTGCTGGCCATTAGGTAGCAGCACAATGTACAGGCACAGTATATTGTGGGAGAAACAGACCACTGCCTGTCCCCTGATGACCAGGTATAACACAGGGAGTAAACCAAGCCAATGGTCCTGTTTGCTTCAATCACAAAGAAAACGAAAGGAATAACTAAAAAAAAATGTACACATTAAACAATAAAAGCCTGAGTCACAAGAAATAAAGGTAAAAAGGATAAGGACACAGAATAAGTCTAGAGAAGGTTGAAGAAAATATGGGTAAGGTAAGAGGGCTCTTAGAATACACAATAAGGCCTGTGACCACAGACCTTTATAAAGGACTTCACAGGCAACAAAACATTTCTTAAAAGATGACTAATGGGAGGTTTTCTTGTATTTAGCTATTTCTTGTTAGACATTAGTACTATATTCCCAGTGACTTGAATCAGAAGTGAATCTGAATCAGAAGTGAATCGAGTTCCATGAACAGCTTATGTCAGCATCCATTTGTATGAGTATCAAATACCACTCTGAAGCTGGGCAAGCATCGCAGTCCTCACACCTGCATGGGATGTCGATGTGGCATGATTCCACTCAACTGTACAAGAAAAACAGCTGCACAGATGCCAAGTAATGAGTACTCACAGTGAAGACTGGTCTCCTGACCCATCTGTGAATGGTGGCTTAGTTGCTGTGGGAAGATACAACTGGATGCCAAAGGAAAATGCACACTTACTCGGTTAAGTCCAGTTTCTCTGAAATTAAGCCTAATTTTTAAGAATAAGAATCAAGGGCTGGGGCTGGCGAGATAGCTCAGTGGTCTAAAATGCCTGCTTAGGCAAGCATGCAGGGACCGTGATTCGGTCTCCAACACCACATGCCACACCAGTCCCCCCACCCCCAAGGGTGGCGGACTGAGCTGGCTAAAAAAAAAAGAATCAAGGACCAGCCAGATAGCTCAGCGCATTAAAGCGCCTGCTTAGGTAGATGCAGGGACCAGGGTTAGATCCCCAGCATGCCATGCCAGCTCCCTGCCTCTGGAGCGAATGAGAGTGTGGTGGCGCATGCCTGTAATCTCAGCTCTTGGAAGGCTGAAAATGGGAGACACTACGAATCTGATCCATGTAGTGAGACCCTGTAGACCCTATACTAAATACATAAAAAAAGATTAAGAATCAAATCCCTATTTATATATATATTAAAAAAAACCCTATTTATAGAAACAAATTCTGATACACCAAGGTTTTCTGGAGGGTGCTGTAGGTCTGGCCTGAAAACGTCCTCCTTTTCCTTTTATATTTTTCTCATCCTCTTCTTGCAGTGCTGGTTGAAAACAGGGGAGGACCCCATGAGGCTGTCTGTGGAGTGGGAACCATAGCTGCTGTCTGAGTCATCAGGGCTCTGAGGAAGTCCAGCTTCACTCATGCCTGACATGGGCTCCTCAAAGACGTCGCTGCCCAGCACGCCATGCCCAGACACGTGGCCCTCTTCACTCTCTTGAGGCTCCATTTTCACATGGGCCAGGTTCCAAAGAGGAGAAGCATTGACCTCTGCACCTAGAAAGGAGGAGAGAAAATTTACCTAAAGGGAAGCCAAGTGCTGAACAAGGCAGAATGAATATCTAAGACCTATGAATATCCTTTGAGCTCAGTTTGGCTAGAGAATGGTCATTATTCTCGGCTTCAAAAAGCTTCAACAAATTTCTAGCTCTAAATATCTTCCTATTTCTTCTACATTCTTTTCTTTCACCTCACCTGCCTCCATTTTCTCTAAACCAGACAAGTAAAACTATGCAGAAGGAAAGATTCCCTATTCCATGGCCAAAGCCAGGCAACCAGGGATGGTGATTTATATCTGTAATCTCAACACTGTATAAAGCTGAGGCAGGACTGTGAGTTGCAGATCAGCCTAGGCAATTTAGCAAGATCCTGTCTTAAAATTTGGGCTGGGAATGTATTTCAGTGCAAAGGCCCTAGGTTCAATCTTTAGTATGAAAAAAAAAAAAGCAGGCACAGCTATGGGTCTTACTCACTTGTATGATCTGCCTGTCCTTGTTTTATGGGGCTGTCTTGTCCTCTTGGATTTTCTCTGGTCTTTTCTCACATTATGAACACTTCGTGATCTCTGCATAATGCTGACAGTAGTTATGTTCCCTACATATATCCCTACTCTGCCTCAGTGACAGCAAACCTTTCAGAGCTTTCAATGAAGCCAACAGCCTGCTCTGGTATGCCCTACCCTATGTAGTCTAGCGATGCTGGCACTGTTATTACTTCTTCCACAGTGAAAGGCTGTCTTCCCAACACTTAGGTGAGGCTACATTTAAGGATCTGCTATTTGAATTATTTCTGCATGGATAAGATGACAACTACGTGTCCATGTTAACACATTCCTGCCAGTCTGAAGCGACACTGGCATAGTTATGATTGTAGTTCAGGCAGCGGGCACCACTGGTGGCACAAATGGATCTAATCACTTTTATCAGTCTTTTTACTAATAAAGTTAATAACCATTGGTGGTTGAAGCTACTTGGGATGAAGATATATGAATTACTGCCTGCTGTAAATGTCTTGATTTAACTGACTCAAGTAATGTCAGCTGTCCTGGTTCCCAAGACCACAGCCTTTGTGTGGAAGAGAGTTGTCTTGTTTAGTTAATTACCAGCACCAGCAAGGACCAACATAGAATCCTAAAAGAAGGGGTATCTGCCTATCCAGGTCCATCAGTTGAATCCATCCTGGTAATCAACAGACACACAAAGCATCCACATCCTATCTGGAGATTGCTGTTAAGAAAACCTGTGAAGCTGTGTTGGTCCCCTCTTCACTAATTAGAATAATTCTGAGATTTCTAGATCACTAACCATAAGTCACTGTCTGCTCAGCCTACTGCTAGTTTTGTTCACCCATCTCCAGAGCTGGATTCCTAAATGCTACCGAGTTCTAAAACCAGTAGATCTCCAGAAATCAAAATGGAATACACTGCTGTCTCTTACTTGAAGCCTGTGGTGAGGCTTCCACCTCCAGATTAGAAGGGAAGCGCTCACTCTGAGCCCCGAGAACGCCCATGGGCAGGGACTGGTCTCCAGAAGTAAGGTCAGCCTCTAGGTCTTCACTAACAGGAAAGGTGATGTCGCTCACGGGTTCCTCCTTGATCTTCACAGGTTTTGTGTCCTCCATGGCTTTCTCAGGGTTGACAATCCTTTCGTACTCTTCAGAGAGTTGCTTACTAATCTGCTGGCAAGCAGAAGTTAATATTGCAAGAATATTTTAGGAGCAAACTGGACAGTTAGTACGTGGCATCCCAAGGAAAAGCCAACAAAATATGGGTAACAGAAAAGTTGCCAGAAACAATGCCATTGCTGGAGCTGAGTGAAGAGCTCAGGGGGAGCAGGCCTGCTGAGCAAAGCTGCTGGGTTTAGCCTCCAGCACAGCAAAACAACAGAACCTTCCACTGCCAAGGGAAGGATTGTCTTTAAGGTGTTACCTTAGCATTTTTAAGTGGAAGAGGCTTGTAAACAAAATGTGTTTCATCAGTTCAAAGTAAAAAAATAAAATAGGATTAGATTGTGTCACAGATAAATCAGGGAGGAAAGATTACACATCTGTCTATAAAAAGTAACATTAGGTATGGGTACTCTAGGTGATAACAAAGTAGGTGGGAAATACGGATCATTTAGCAAAGTCTTTTTTGTTTGTTGCATGTTAAAAATTACTTCATGTGAATTATATTGTTTGTTGAGATAAAGTTGTTAATAACAAATAAAAATTACTAATCATATTTTAGGTCTGGGGAAACTGCAACAGTGAATAGATGACTTGCTTACAGCTGCAGAGATTGAAGGGATATGTGTATTCTCATCAAAAATATCCTCCTTTCTATCCTCCCAAACAATTATTACCTCAAAAACTTTGCTTTACATAACACTTAGTATTATGATCATTGTTTACCTGGTTTTGTTTCCCCTCAGCAAGACTACAAGAGTTCAAGAAACCTATCTTGATAACTGCTATGTCCCACAATGCCTGACTCACAAGAAGGCCAAATAAATATCTATTGAATAAAAAAAGCTAACCACATGCACTCGGACTCCATATCCCTGTGTAGAATTTCTTACAGAGCGACTATCGATGAATGGGCTGTCTCCAATTAAAGCAGGAGCCTAATGGCTGGCTGGATCAGAGAAAAACAGCTGAGGCCATGAGAAAAAAATACTATATTCACTCCAAATCCTGTGTTCTGCACACAGGATCGTCAAATCCTGCCGAACACCCCTAGACTGGACAAGTTTGTCCACTTCCACACAAGTCAGCTCACCTGCAGCATGTAACTGTGATAGTCCTTGATGCGGTGCTGCCAGAACTTCTGGAGGGAGAGCACACTGCCAATACCCACTTCATGAAACACCTGCTCCACAACGTCAGGGAAAGGAGTCTGTCCCAGCCGCGCCTCCCGATCCACAGCGAAGCGCAGCAGCTTGGTAAACTTAAGGCAATACTCATGCGCCACGTCAGTAAGTGTCTCCAGCACACTTTCATTAGCACCCTCAAAGCCTGCGTGGGCCAGGATGGTGGCCACCGCCTGGTAGAGGAGCTGCCGACAGGAGTGCCAGCTGAGTTCAGTCACAGGTTCCCCTTTTCCACTGAAAGTACAGACATGACAGTGATATTAGGGCCCTTGCCAAGAGGTGATCTGTCCAGTCTCTCTAGAAGTTTATGATTCCAGTCAAGTCCCTGGCTTGCTTTCTAGAAAAAGTCCGCCCAGGTTACACAGCTGAGTTCACTGTGCTGCTGTCCAGCCGCCCACCTGTACAGCTAAACAGCAATGTTTGTCTATAGCAAGCAGAACAAAAGGTTACAGGGAAAAGGAGACTTCCTTCTATGAACTGTTCAGTTTTGATCAGTTTTAGCACTAAGTTGGACATTACTGCTAAGATACTGTTCAAAGCTGCTTTTATTTTACCACTATGTAGTTTCCATACATACTGGGTAACGAACTTTAAAAAATTCAGTTCCCATTAGAAGAGTCTTATACAACTATGAGACCATTTTTAACTAAGAAGGCAACTGCATTGTATACAAGCAAAACATTCAGAGCTTACAAAACTTACTCATTTTATCCTGTGCTGTGAGATGGGTAGGGTCTGTATCATTGTCATTCCCACTTGCCAGATATATAAACTGAGGCTCAGAGAGGCTAACATACCAACTGGGTTAGGTTTTATTAATAACCAATGATCTTTTGACTTCAGGGCCCACATACTTCATAATGTGCTGTTTTTTATAATCACTATTACAGAAATCTTGATCTAAGAAAAGCTATCTGCTATCCTAAAGGTGTATTTATTTATTTATTTTTTAATGTATTTGATATAGGATCTCACTATGCAGCTTGGACTTTTAGTGATCCTCCTGTTTTCAGCCCCACCCCCACCCCAATGCTGAGATTATAGGCCTCATTGCCGCCTCGTCTGGGTGGCCAGCTCAGCATGCCCAGGGGCAGGGCCAGCGCAGCATGGGATGCCAGGTTAAAGACAGTTTTTTGTTTGTTTTTTATTTTGTGGTACTGGGGATTGAACTCAGGACCCTGTGCTTGCCAGGAAAGCACTTATTCTACTGAGCTATCTCTCCGGCCTAAAGACAGTTTTAACAAGTGTTAATAAATTATATTTTCCCCTAAATTTTCTATCTCACTCTGCCTCCTAGCAATGGGATTTTATAAATCATAAAACACAGAAAATCACTGCTTCTGACCTGGACTTGGTATGTGTGACCACACACTGTGCAAGAATGCCCAAAGTGGGGCTGGGGAGATAGCTCTGTGGCACAAATGCCTGCCTGGCAAGTACAAGGTCATGAGTTTGAACCCCGGTCCCACAAAAAAAAAAAGAATGCCCAAAGAATCATCCACCCATACCACTTTTATCTGTTCAGTAACAACTACTGCAATTCATGAAATACTTCAAAAATAAGACAACTAGTTGCCAAGTAACTTTGGGTTTAATATTTCCATCATCACTGCCATGTCCAGTCTCTCTGGGCCAAAGGCTAAAAACCTTACAGGGGCCTAATACTTAGAAGGCTGAACCACCACCACTTTACTTGAATAACATACGGACTATACATACATACATAATGTATGTATATATATTTTCTTCTTCTTCATTTATGTATTTGGCACAGGGTCTCACTACACAGCTCGGACTCATAGTGATCCTCCTGTTTCCAGCCTCCCCAGCACTAGGATTACAGGTGTGCGCCACCATTCCCAGACACAGTTGCTGGCTTAGTGTGGCCTAGGGGTGGAGCCAGTATGGCACACAGGACTGGGGATCGAATCCTGGTCCCTGCACTTGCCAAAGCAGGCTCTTAGTCCATTGGGCTATCTTGCAGGCCAACAAAAGAGAATATTTTGGGTTTCCAATAGCAGGTACTAATACTTTTTGTTATCCTACTTCTTAAAATTTAGATGACACAAAACTAGGTATAAATTTGATGATTATAGGTAACAATTATAACAGAAATCAAACATGAAACTACAAAATTATTAATAATTGCATCAATTTAAGGGAGGGTGGTACTGAGAATTGAATACAGAACCTTTGCATTCCCTACGTCCACTTTTTGACACAGGGTCTAGTTAAATTGCCTGGACTGGGCTTGAACGTGCAATCCGCCTCGCTCAATCTGCCAGAGTGCTGTTACTGGCATGGACCACCATGCTTGGGTAACTGTCAATTTGATATGATGGATAGTATTATTTTATTGAAACTATTACTGCCTCAAAATGTTACTGTTTCCGAGTAAGTTTTTTGAGTTGAGCCTATCCATGCTAGTGTGTGTCATGCATGTAATAATGCTATTCCTCACCCTTTCGTTCTTCCAGTTTCTGCAGAACTTTCAGTTACATGTACCTTGACATCAGAGGGTTCAACTTCTGCAGCACTAACATCTTAAACCTACTTTCTCATTAGGACAATGAAAATAGTAACTATTATCACCAATGGGCAGATATAATAAAATATATACTATTTCTGCAGTATTCTTGTCAAACTTCTTTAACCTGAATCTAACCTCAAGGAAACAATCAGAGCACCTAGTAAGGTGGACATTCTATAAGATAATTATTTGAACTCATAATAATATTAAAGAGGCACAACAACTAGATGATATGCATGAATCTGTTAGATTCCCAGTGGGAAAAAATATCTGTAAAAGATATTTTGGGGCAACTGGAAAAATCTGAATATAGACTTATTAAATGATGTTAATTAAGGGCCTACCAGATAGCTCAATGGACTAAAGCACCTGCTTAGGCAGAGCATAGTGGCTGGGGTTTGATCCCTGGCTTGCTGTGCCAGCCCCGCCCGCCAGGGCATAAGAGATAGGGATTGAGACTGGGTGTGGTGGGCATGCCTGTAATCCCAGTGCTTTGGAGGTTAAAAACAGGAGAATCACTATGAGTCTGATCTATGTAGTGAGACCCTGTCCTAAGTACATTAAAAGAAAAAAGGTGTTAATGAATGTTCATTTACTTTACTATGATATTGGTATCATAATTATGCAGAAATATATCTTTATTTTTAGGATATGCATGCTGAAGAATTGGGGTGAAATACTGTAATGTTTGTAATATGTGTTAAAATGGCAATTATATATATGGCATATATTTGTGTATTTGTCCATATGCAAATATACACACATACTTGCAAGAAAGAGATATGGTCACATATTATCCTTTGGTGAAACCAGGTGAAGATTATTTGAATGCCTATTCTATTGTTTGAACTCTTCTGCAGATTTGACAAATAAAAAGAAATGTAATTGGCATTAAATACAAATGTATACACTTAAACCCAGTAGTAGCATTAGATTACAACGCAGTCACGCAGAGATTCTGGAGCAGGCCTTCTCATACTTAAATGCATCCATGAATTTCCTGTAGCTCTTGTTCGGTGTAAGTTCTCAGTCAGCAGGTCTTGGAGGCCTGGGATTCTGTATTTCTAACAAGTGCCAAGGTGACGGTGCTGATCTTGGATCAGATTTTGAGGAACAAGATTCAAGAGCATTTTTACATTATTTCCTAATGATGTTATCAAAATGAAAGTACAAAGCTGGACATGGTGACACGTCTGTAATCCTAGCTGTCATGAGTCAGAGGTACAAGGATCACCACAATTTTGAGGCTAGCCTGTTCTGTATAGCAAGGCCCTGTCTCAAAAAAGAAAAAGAGAAAGAAAGTGAAATATAGAATTTCAAAATTCTTGATTAAAGTGCCTGCAAGCAGGTGCAGGGGCCAGAGGTTCGGTCCCTGGCCTGCCATGCCAGCCCCGCCCCCAGGGTAAGCTGAAAGGCAATTGAGACTGGGCGGGGTGGCACGCGCCTATTATCCCAGCTCTTGGGAGGCTGTAAACAGGTGGATTACTACAAGTCTGATCTAGTAGTGAGACCCTGAAGACCCTGTAGACCCTTCCCTAAAATACAAGAAAAGAGAAAGAGTTTAAAAATTCTTGTAAACCATGGGCAGTGACACATGCCTATAATTCTCAACACTCTGGAGACTGAGGTAAGATCTCAAGTTCAAAGCCAGCCTGGGTTACAAAATGAGACCCTGTCTCAAAAAACAAACAAACAACAACAAAAACCCTGTATTCTTGCATAGACTTCAGATTCTTAACAATATTAGAGTAAGTCCATAAATCCCAATTTGAAGATACTAAGGTAAACGTATATTTATGTTTTACACCAAATAGACCAGACTTTGAAGACTATGAGACTCTGGTCTTTTTGTATTATCTTGTTCCTACGAAAATGCTTGGCACATAGTTCACACTTAGCAAAGCATCTAAAACTTTAAAAGTATGGACTTTGGATTTTGCAGATTTGGGTTCCCCAGTTTCCTCATGTGGAAGTAGAAATGCTTAAATAGGCTTAAAAGGGTTGTTGGAAGACAAAGCAAAACTGCCTTACCGATAAAAGTCACTCTCTGGGTCACTGTGCCGGACCTGGAATGGCGCATTAGGATTCTTACAATCTAAAGGTAGAAGGTCGTCTGGCAGAGGAGGTGACCCAGGGCAAGGGGGAAGAGGTTCACTTTCTTCAGTTTTGACACCTTCTGTCTGCTGTTGACTCTGGGCCTGACCTGTGGCGATAAGGCTGCGAAGGCGCCGGTTGTGCTGGATCAGCTGAATGGTATGGATGGTGAGGCTGCATGGCTCTGAGGGTATATCCAGCATGGTGGGGGGCTTGGGCTTATTGGCTGAGGGCTGGTGCAGGGGTGGGTCATGGACCTCTACCAGGCGGAACTCCCGTGGGAGCAGGTCAAAGGAACTTCTGTTGGTCTGGCTTGATGACATGGGTATCTCTCCCCAGTATCTCAACATTTTGAAGTAAGAAAGGAAGAGCCCTTGGGTTTAATGTAGATGATATCCTAGAAGTAATACATTTAAATCTCTGGCAGCTGTAGGTTGTAGACTTCTGTAGTAGAAAATACAAAGTCTGGCCAGTTATTTATGTAAAATACAAATGGCTTAAGATCACTTTGAACAACATCAGTGTAGCAAAACTGTAGGACCAAAGATGTTCTCCCTGGAAAAATTAAGAGAAATACAACTGTTAGCTGCTAATCACTGTCACACAATGACAATTCCTAATGTACTGAACCACAAGGTAGGATCTGAGACATTAGTCGATAAATAGCTGCAATTGTGTATAAGGCTCTAGAGTCCTCATTTTCTATGTCACTTTACCACCTTAGTACTAGAACTACTATGGTGCCTAAACCTAAATAACTTGTAAAGCTAAGCAGAGTGTTGTGGTTTCTTATAATCCCAGCACTCTGGAACCTGAGGCAGGAGGATCGCAATGAGACTAAAGCCAGCCTGGGGTATGTAGTGAGACCCTGTCTCAAAAAACAAAACAAAATCTTAGGATCACCAGATAGCTCAGCAGATTAAAGCGCCTGCTTAGGCAGATGCAGGGGCCAGGTTTGAACCCCAGCCTACCAGCCCCGCCCCTGGGGCACACTGAGACAGTGATTGAGACTGGGTGTGGTAGTATGTGTCTGTAATCCCAGCATTTGAGAGGCTAAAAAACAGGAAGGATCACTACAAGTCCATGTGTGTAGTGAGACCCCATAGAGCCTCTGCTAAATGCATTAAAAAAAAAATCTTAAAAGTATGTTACTTAAATATGGGATGTGAGCTGGGATGTGGTGCTGTGCACCTATAATCACAGCACTCGAGAGGCTAAGGCAGGAGTACTGCTATGAGTTTAGCCTAGGTCACATAGTGAGCTTGAGGCCATCTTGAACTACATTGTGAAACCCTATCTCAGAACAAAACGAAAACCCAAGATAAACCTGGAGTATTTTTCAGCTCTCCTCCCACTCCCCATATTCAGGATTGAACCAAAGGCCTTTGCACTAAGCTACATCCTCAATTCTTTTATCTTTTAATGTAGAATCTCATTAAGATGCTCAGGATAGGCTTGGGTTTGTGGTCTTCCCACTTCAGCCTCCCAGAATGCTGGGATTACAGGCACTTACTACCATGCCAAGTTTCTCAGAGTACCTTAACACAATTGTTTTGGATCCCTAGGAAAAAGGGATTGGAGCTAAAAACAAGTAAGAGGGAGTTTTTACTACTTGTGCATCAGGCAGGGTAACACTTTGATGGGAAAATATACGAACATCTAATGCAGTCTTATGTTTTCAACTTTTTTTTAATGTATTTAGTGCAGAGTCTACAGGGTCTCACTATGTACATTGGACTCATAGTGATCCTCCTGTGTTCAGCCTTCCAAATGCTGGGATTATAGGTGTGCACCACCACACCCAGTCTCAATCACCTGGCCATTTCAGCATGCCCTGGGGGCAGGGCTGACACAGCACAGCACAGCACAGCAGGCACAGCGGGGATCAAACACCAGTCCTGTGCTCTGCCTAAGCAGGTGCTTTAGTCCACTGAGCTATCTGGCCAGCCCTTAACTTTTAACATATATAAAGAAGAATCTGAAAAAAAAAAGAAGAATCTGAGAGATTTCTGCTGCCTTCTCATTTATATCCCTTCCTCTCAACTCTCCTTGTACTCAATCTATTTTTTCATACTGCTCCTAGGCTTAATGTTTTGAAAACTCAAATATGATGGCTTGCTACTGCCTTCTGGAAAAAAAATTCTTCAGCTTATCATTCAGTGAAGTTCACAGTTCTGCCTTGAACCCACCTTTCCAGATTCATTGCTCCTATGTATCCTCTTTACTGAATACCAGGTATTATGTGAGGAGACAAATACCAAGAGTGCAAGTTCTCTGCCCTAAGGAGAGGAAAGAAACAGATTTTTAAAAACTTCAATATGAAAGCATGTGGAAAGTTCTAAAAGTACAGACCTACTGCAGAGCAAGCACAAAGGAGGAATTCCTTTCCTCCTTTCCTGGTGAAGGAATCCAACTGCCACCATCCTAGGCTGAACAGAGATCATGTTAACCCTCTTTCCCTGCTACACTTGTACACTGCTACAGGTGAATAGTCAGGGGTTGATAAAGCCCCATACAAACCCCACATATCTCCTATCATTCTTCAGCCCCACTCTTAACAAGAAACCAGTACTCCTTGTTTGTTTTCAAGCTTTGTCTTCAGCAGGCAACCATAACTCCTTTTCACTGAACTCTCCCCATCCAAAGTTCCAATTTTATCTTTTCCTTTCACAGTCCCTCTTTAGGATCATGAGGTTATAAAAGATCTTCTAGCCTATAAGAATTATCATCTTGGTCCAAGGGTCAGGTTTGTTCTGAAATAAACCTGCCCTGTCGAGCTCATACTTTTGTTTCTTCTTCCCTTTTTCCTAATACTTGGACTACCATTTTTTTTTTTCTCTCTCTCTCTCTTTTTGAGACAGGGTCTATATGTATGCCTGGTTAGCCTCAAATTCCTTATGTATCTCTCAAACTCACAATCTTTCTGCCTCAGTCTCCCAAGTGCTAGGATTACAGGCTTGTGCCATCATTCCTGGCCATATTTATTTATGTAAAAAAATTTTTTTAGGTACTAGGAATTTAACTCAGGACCTCCCACTTTCCAGGCAGACATTGTGTTACTGAGCTATAACCCCAGTCCTCAAATATGTTAAGAATAGCTTAAGGTGACATCCTTTACTGCCTACCCTGTTTGTACCTTTTCCTTATGTTTTCATACCATCTTACACGACTGAGTCACACAACATTTATTCCGGTACTCATCTCAATCAACTTTAGTCTTTCACCTACCCATTATGCTGTCATTTTGGTACAATACCTGGCACTTATTGAGTGCTTACTATATGCCAGCCTTTCATTGTTTAGTTCAATTCTCCCAACAATTATGAAGTAGATAATACTGCTATTCCTGTTTTCAGATATATAGGCTGAAGCCGTCTTGCTCACTGTCACTGTCAATACTATTATGCAACCTCTTACTATGCTACCTCAGATCATTTTGAAATAAATGAATGAACGATGCAACAAAAAACCCCCACTCCCTTCCCTAACTTCACCGAAAGGAGTAGGAAGGACAGCTCTCGAACCTGAAGAATGCCAAGTTCCTCGGCGGGGGGTTCTCTCGGTCACAGGCACAGACGCCAGTCACTGGATCCTGGGTACAACTGATGCCCAGGGCAGCCGGAAGATGGAAACTTCTGCTCCAGAAACCGGACAAAAAGGCGTCGCTGTTTATTACAATGTTGCAGGAGTCAGCTGGGCATCTGTCCTACTCCAGATGCCTGAGGCAAGGGTCGCATCCGGCCTCGAAGGCTGGTTTGTTGATTAGTGGTCGCAGGCTTCCGGAAGTGTTTCTTTCCAATTAGTTGGGCCACAGGAAGTCATTAGAATCCTGTTGCAACTTCTAAAGATGTCCCGTGAGCTGCACAGCACTACTGCAGTCTTTTCCTGTTATTTTTGGGCTCTTCACAGCACTCTAAGTCGTAGGAGTCAACTCTTAGGCGCCCAGAGAAGCTCCTGAGAGTCAGGAAAAGGGAGAAGAGGGTAGGAACACACAGACGCGAGGGGGAGGTTTCCGGGGACACATTTCGAGGTTGCACGAGCTCGAGGATGGCTGCTGCTGAGTCTCAGCCAGAGCCGGCGGCGGCGTCAGTAGAGGTCGGTGGAGACTTCAAGAAGCCAGCCCTGCCAGGGTCCTCGGCAGTGCGGGGTAAAGCTTCGGCCGTCAGTGCTGCAAAACCTGGGGAGGCGACAGAAGAATGTCCCACGGTGCTGTCGGGTCCCGAGTCTGGGGAAGCCGAAGCTCCGCCGCCACGGCTGGGCGGCAGGGAGACTAGGAGTCTCCCGGAGCAGCAACTGCGTCCCTCGACTGTGGTTTCGTCCCCAGGAGGCCCGACCCGGACACCACCATACCAAGAGCCTCCTTGGGGCGGCCCAGCCACCGCCCCCTACAGCCTAGAGACTCTAAAGGGGGGCACTATCCTTGGCACCTGTAGTTTAAAAGGAGCGAGTTACTTCCTTTTTGGAAGGCTGTCTAGCTGCGACATATCCCTGGAGCATCCTTCGGTGTCCCGGTACCATGCCGTGCTGCAGCACAGGGCGCCCGGCGGGGACGAAGAATGCGAAGGCCAGGGGCAGGGTTTCTATTTGTACGACCTGGGAAGTACCCATGGCACTTTTCTCAACAAAACTCGCATCCCACCCCGCACCTATTGTCGGGTCCACGTCGAACATGTTTTTCGCTTTGGAGGCAGCACTCGGCTCTTTATCTTGAAGGTAAGTAGAAAAACGTAAATTGAAACCGTAATTCTTCACTGTGCTGGGACCTTGAGCTACTTTAGTTTTAGTTGAGGAAGGAGGTCGCACA
>PVKN010022849.1:0-15010 GCA_004027915.1 Capromys pilorides | reverse complement strand
TGTGTGTGTGTGTGTGTGTGTGTGTGTGTGTGTGTGGTACTAGTGATCAAACCCAGGGCTCTCTACCACTTTGCTATATCCCCAACCCTTGTTAAAGTTTTATTTTGTGATAATCTCACTAATTTGCTCAAACTGGCCTTGAAATTGCAGTCTGGCTACCTCAGCTTCTCTGCAGCTGGGGTTACTTGTGTGGGCCATCATATCTGGCTGAATTCAATTTCTTGATATGTCAATTAATAACAAGCCTTTACATATGATTAGAAGAAAATCTTTTTCCTTCAAAGTGTCTATAATGAATAATTCCTGCTTGAACTGATAGAATTAACAAAAGGAAGAGAAAGGAGTTATTGATTTATTTATTTATTTATTTATTTATTTATTTATTTATTTATTTATTTTGAGGCAGGGTCCTGCTATGCATATGCAGTTCAGGCTGGCCTTCAGCTCACTTTCACTTTTGCAGCCAAGGCTGGCATCAAACTTGCACCAATTCTCCTGCCTCAGCCTCCCAAGTGCTGGGATTACAGGCGTGCACCACCATGCCTGTCTAGGACTTAATGGTTTAGATCAGAGTTCAGTAGCCTTTTTCTACAGGGACACACAGTGAAAATGTTTTTGGCTCCTTGGGTCATGCAAGCCTCTGTCACAGCTGTTCGGCTCTGCTGTAATGGTGCAAACCCAGCATAGACGAACCCAGCACAACTGAAAACAAAGGTGAGCATGGCTGTAGCCCCAGAAGCTACCCAGTCCGGGAATGGGCCTTGAACTGGATTCGGCCAGGAGATAGTTAGCCAGCCCCTAACAGAGATGTAGATTAGTGGCCTGAGTGCTCCTCAGGCCTCAGAATCACCTGAAGAAACATCATAGAGCACCAGTGCAGAGACACCAGCCGAGTGTCCTTCCATGCCTGCTTTAGATGGTCCTCAGGCAAGCGTAACCCATACTCATGATGAGGACTCTAGCTTAGGGAATGCCCATGTGTCCCCAGCTCCCCTAAGGTTGCAAATGACCCTAGCCTTTGCCAAGCACACTCCAGTTCTTAGCATGACTAAAACGCCACTAGAGACCTGGAACATCAATGGGAGATGGCCCTGGGAGGCAAGGGCCACAAGTCTGGATTCCATCTCTCCCTCCTCTCCACTGACTGGCCTTGCTCACCTGTTTTCCTCTTTTCTGAACAAGTGAGAATCACTGCCATTGGTGGAATATAGAAGGCCATTCTGGACTTTGTCATGGTCTGGGAAGTTTATATTTGTAATTCCAGAGCAAAGTGTTGGAATTCCAATAAATTAATTCCAATCTACCATTTATGGTGAAATTCATGGAGAGAATAAAGACACTGAGGCATTTTGTAGTTGTGAAGAGCCAAAGGGTCCAAAATCCAGCTAGAACGGTGGCTGTCCTGAACAAAGGCCTCAACCGAGGGCCAAACCTGGGTTTTATTAATTTGTGAAGAGAGGTGTGGCTTAGGGATGAGTGACTGAGAATGTCGGGAAATGAGTGCCCCCAAGCTGGGCTAGGTAGGAGGCCTGAAATAGCCTCTGCAGTATGCAGAGAGAGAGAGACTCAGGGAAAGTAACCTGCACATCACAGATGGGGCAGTGACTACTGTTTAGGAGTTGGTGCGTCAGTTTTGATGTGCAGTCAGTCCATGCCCTGAGAAGTCCTAGCCTCTTCTGTTGAGGTTCATTGTCTGCTGACACCGTGGCTTCACTCAGCCTAGCTGACACATGTTACTTAGGAGCTGCAGGGGGTGGGGGGACTTCACTGACCTGTCACATTGCTTCAAAGATCACCCGTCAGCACCTCAGCTGGATCCTTCTGCATTGTTTAAACCAATTGAGAGGATAAAGAAACGTCCTAGCCAGCTCTATACGTTACAATGCAGGAGGTAGGGCCAAATGCTCTTCTTTAAGGAGAGCCATCCAGGGGGTCCTCCACAGTGGAACTCACCAGCTTGGGTTCTGTTCTCTTTTAAGTGAAATGGAAACACAGGTGGCAATGGAATTCATTCATCCCTGATCCCGTTTTCTACAAAGTACACTTTATTAAATGTGAGGTGCTCAGTGGCAACTGAGGAAACCAGGCCAAAGGAAAGTCACTGCATCCCAAAGGGTCAGACTCCTGAAAATTTCGCTTATGAATATAATGATCAGTTCCAGGAATCACCAGGTTTGCTTGTCGTGTGGTCTTTATGCTAAGAATGAAATTTCCAGGTGAATGCGTCTTGGTTGAGAAGAACGGTGTTGGAGCGGTGCTGGCTTCAAGCTCTCTGCATCTCTCTGCATCTCTCGGATTTCCTCAAAGGACAGGACTCACCATTTTCCTTCTGCTTTGTGTCATCCCTACTGGTGGAAGAAAGGATGACGCACATCTGCTCCGCTCCTTCTCTGAGGCTGACAGCTGCAATCCACCTCCTCCTCATAACTCTTCTTTCTCCTCTTCTGCACAGATGCAAGATGCCCGTTGACTGTTCATGAAAGGCCGGCAGCCCAAGGTCCATACAGTATTGAACACGGTGTCAGCCAGAGAATCACAGGCTACTTGAAAAAAGATGAAAGAATAGAAGGTTAACATAGAGGGTTACCCCCAGTCCTGTAATTGTGAACAGGCAGCTGCTCCCCAAGGACCACGCTACCCACAGTGAGCCATTTGACACAGAAGTAAAAGGAAAAGCACACACTTAACAGAAACATTTTATGAGCTCCTTCCCAGTCCAATTCAGTGGAATACTCTTGGAGGTGCCCTTCTTTTATGTGATATCTGATTAAAACAATGGTGAGTTATCAGAATCTTGCCTGTCATGCACACCATTTTTACAGAGTTCTCCCTCAGGTAACACTGTTGTATTTTCTGTCATTTTCTCTGTTCTAGAACAGGATACACAGTTGTTTACTGGCTGAGAAACATCTGTTTGTGTTAGATATGTTGGTCAGCCACTCCCCTAGGTGTCAGTGATACAGAGACAGAAGGCTTCGTCCCTTCAGCCCACAAAAGGGTCCCTATCCCTTTAGGGGGTAAGAGTTATTAATTAGGCAAGGCATGTCAGAGAAACTATAGTATCTCATGTTAAAACTTCAACAATGATCAGGAAAACAAAGTACTGAGACAGGCAACCTTAAATTTTCGAAACATAATGTCAAGTGAAAAGAGACAGACACAAACATAGTATGTGATTCCATTCCTATGAACTGTCTGCAGCAGACAATCTAGGAGGTAGCTTGGTGGTTGCCAGGGGCTACGACATGGGATGATGAGGACGGTTGCTAACAGAGACAGGGTATCTTTTGGAGGTAGCGAAAATGGTCTGGAACTAGATCATGATGATGAGCGCACAGCCCTGTGACTATGCGAGGAACCACAGAACTGCACACTCTATGTGTGTAGAAAAGATATTTAAAAGTTGACAAGCTCTTAGCTAAACAAAAATATAGAGAGGACTCAAGTTGCTAAACTCAGAAAGGAAAGACAGATATTGCTGCTAATCTTACAGAAATAAGCAGAATAATAAGGCAATGCCAAAAACAGACAATTTAAAGGAAATGGACTAATTTCTAGAAAGGCATAAACTGCTAATGCTGACTAAAGAAGAAGTAGGAAGTGTGGATAGATTATTATTGTATATAAATACAATAACTAATTCAAACTTTTACATTAGGAGTTAAGACCTTCCCCTCAAAAAAACCCTAACCCCACACGACTTTGCTAGGGAATTTTACCAGATATTTAAAATGAATTAACACCGATTCTTACCAAATTCACCCAAACAGTAGAAGAGGGATCAGCTACCTGCCAATTCATTATTATTCTGATATCAAAACCAGACCAAGATGTCACAAGAATAACAATCCTTAGAACAGTATCTCTTATGAATATAGTTGCAAAATCCTTAATAAAATACTAACAAACTGAATCCGATAACAGAGAAAAAAAATTATACCATGACCAGGTGGATTTTTTAAAAAAATAATATAAGTTTGGTTTAACATACTAAAATCAATTAATATAATAGAATTACTATTAATGAATAAAGGACAAATACCATGTGATGCAGAAAAACATTTGCCAATAACTGAACCGTTTTTTATGGTCATATCACTCAAAAACTAGGAAAAAAAGGACGACTTCTACAACTTGATAGAAAGAGCCGCAACTAACAATCATGCTTAATGCTTAAAGGATCAAAACTATAGAATTCTTAGGATTCAGTGGAAAAAAAAGAAAATTTGCAAAGGAACACAAAGGATTTGAACAGACATTCTCCCCAGGTATTATGTAATGGCCAATAAAAACGCGCTCCACCTCACTAGTTGCCAGAGGGGTGCAAAGCAAAACCACAGTGAGCTACTGCGACACACACAGATCCAAAGGACAGATAATAATCCTTGCAAGTGAGGATATGAAGACAATGGAACTTCTATACATTGCCAATGGAAATGTAAACTGACAGAGCTTTTTGGGAAAATAGTTTATCAACTTTTGAACAGTTAAATATAGCATTATCATATAACCCAGCAATTTCTCGCCTAGGTGCACACCCAGGAAAAGTGAAGACAGAGTCCCCTAGATAAACTTGTCCCTATGTGTTTGTGGTAGCAGTGTTAATAACCAAAAGACAGAAACAACCCACATAGCCATCAGCTGATGATTGGTCAAGAGAGGATGTTCAAGCTGGAATGCCATGGAGTGCCATTGAGCAATCCAAAGGAGTGAAATTCTGACACATCCTGTGTTATGGCTTGTGTCTAGTTGTCCTACCAAAGCCTCATGCAGTCATGGGGAGGGGACTTCTAGAGTTTGAGACTAACTCACGATCCACTGGGATTATGGGTCTTAGTATTGCTGGGATTATGAGTTTTAGTACTGCTGGGATTATGGGTGTGTGTACCTTTCCCAGCCTGGGGTAATAGCCGGAATATAATATAAGACAGAGAGAGAGAGACACTCTCTCTCTGTTGCCATTGTTGCTGTTCCACCGCCATGAACTGCTGCTCTCTGCTGTGTGCCAGTCTGCCTTGGAGCCAGCTGAGTATGGACTGAAACCTCCAGTAACTGAGCTAAATAAACCTTTCCTTCCTTCATTTTGAGTGTCAGGTATTTGTCCCAGCAACAGGAGAAAAATAACTGAGACATCCTACAACAGGGATAAATGTTACTAGGCAAAAGAAGTTACAGAAGATTGCATTTTATATAATTCTGTTTGCGTGGAATGTCCAGAGTAGGCAGATCTATGAGAGAGGAAAGAAGATCCACGTTTGCCTCCAGCTGAGGTGGCGGAGCCTAGGGAGGACTACATGGCCAGGGGAGTTCCTTTTGAACTTCTAGAACTGGTTGTGGGTCTGACTGCAAAACTGTGAACATATTTTCAATGGGTGGATTGTATTAGATATGAACCACCAAAACAGCAAAGCTGTTTCAACAGTATCAACAGGTGAGGGATCAGGGTATTCCAAGAAGAGGGTACCGCAGGGACAGAAAGGTTTGGGCCACTGAGCTCAGTGGTGTGCAGTACAAGCTCAGGAGAGAAATCTAGACTATCTGAAACAACTCTGGCATAAGCTAGGGCTCAACCAGGAAGGGCCATGTTCATTTTTTTTTTTTTTTAATTTATATTATGGCCGGCTCAGCCTGCCCTGGGGGTGGGGCTGGTACAGCATATGGTGCCAGAGATCAAACCACAGTGCCTAAGGTTGCCTAAGCTTGTCTAAGCAGGCGCTTTAGACCACTGAGCCATCTAGCTGGCCCTCGTTGTTTTTAATCCTTAAAGAGAGAAGACTGTAGGATGACTACAGACCATCAGGTCCACAGGGCATAAAAATAGTGGATGGGGCACAGAGACTGGGCTATTTTCCAAAACCAGGCAAGCGGAATATCAAAGAGATACTGAGGAGAAAGAATCTATAGAAAGAACATTGCTCAGAGGCAATGACTCGACCCAACCCTAGATTCAGCAGCAAGCACTTTGTCACCCTCCAAGGATAGAAGATTGAATGATTCTCCCCTTTCAGAGCTTAATCAATTATTCATATATCCAAGTCCTCACACATTCACTTTAGGACTACACTGTAGACACTGATCTATGAACCAGATTCAAGCTCCTTCCTGCTGCTGGCATTGCCCTTGTGTGGCACAGGGCCAGCCCTTGATAAGTCTACACCCACCATCTAAAATTATAAAATGCTAGTACCTGGACGTAATGCCCTGGCCTCAGAAGCTAAGAGATTAAAATGTTTCTAGAGGTAAACTAGGAAAAAGGAAACTGAGTAACTAAGTAGCATCTAAAAATAATTATTCTGAGGTACAGAAACTTTTACACAAACAAAGACATTTTTAAATTTTCCTACCCTGACTAACAACAAACTAAAAAAGGAGAATTATGGAGAATTATTTAACAGTGGAATGAATAACGCAGGCCAGTTGGGCGAATCTTGCTGCTTTTGTATAGGAGATCTTTATTTCTTTGGGAAGGCTTAGTGTGGTACCTTCCACCAGGAGCAGAGCCAGCAGTCCCTGGGCAGGATAGCAAGAACTTTCCTGAAGGAGTGGCCACGGCCTCCTCGGCCCTTCCTGCTCGCCCCTGCATTCCGGAGAGCGGCTCCCCGTGCTCCAAGCATATCTTGGAGCACAGGACTCTGGCTACTCTCTGTGAAATCAGAACCCGACTCTCTGTGCCCAGGAAATGTCCTCATGAGACCTACCTTCCACATTGGAGACGAAGCCCAGGCTCCGCTTCAGGTCCGCGCAGATGGAGTGGAGGCACCATCGGAATTTCGCATCACAGCGATACTTGTTGGCGCCACACGTGTCGTAGCAGACGTCCAGCTGGTTGCAGCACTTGGTCATTGCTGGAATGCCCAGGTCCATCTGCAAAAGGGAAGGAGAGAAGGAGAAGGAGGAAAATGCCACGTTTAGACCAAGGATAACCTCAGGCAGCTCTGCCCACCTTGGCATGACCTCGCCAGTCCTCAGATGCCCGTTACCTGTTCACTTCAATTCAGAAATGCCAGGGGCCTGATAAAGCAAGTCACAGGGTGCTAAGTTTCACTGTTACTTAGTTGCTAATTTAGTAAGTTACTAATTTTGCAACAGTAATGGAAAATAGAGGCCAGGAGGGAGGACCAGAGGACTGTGGGGCTACACACTCAATTAAAATTTAGATTAATAGTTCCCTCTGAGATTTTGTTTGAAAACCAATTCCAAAGCTAAAAAGGCATTAAAAAAAAAAACAAACAGCCTTGATTGGGCAAAAGATCACTGGAAAATCTCAGGGACCCAACCCAACATACAGCACCACTGGCAAGGTCTAGCCATGTAGGTTAGCAGGCAGAAAGGGGTGCGGAACACACAGTTCCCGACCACAAGGGGGCCGTGACCAGCCACAGCGCACTGCGCCATACCCTCCCCCCACCCCCACACACACACATATCTGCTAAGCGTCCTACAAACAACTGTAAAAGTTGTGCGGGGAAAAAAGGCTGAGTAAATAGGAGAATAGTATGCCACCTGACAACCTACAAGACAGGATTTTTAAAGAAGCCTTTGAAAGAAGATCAGTAGAGGATCATGAGAGGCGAGGATCGACTTAGGATTCAGAGATAGAGAAAGGACATGGGCGGGTCATGGGATTGAGTTTGTTAAGCGTCTCAGTGGTCTTAGGAGGAGCCGGCTGTGTGTGTGCACATGTGCATGCACGCATGCACACAGAGGAGACTTTGAGATGGGGGTAGCTCAGCATGCATGGGCCGTGGGTAGGCTCCCCAGCCCTACCAAACAAAACAAAGCTTTTTTAATTAGGGAGAAAGGCAAGATCATGGCCTTGACTTCCAAGTAAGTAGTTAAATTTGATAAGGAATCTAGGGCAAGGTGGAGATGTAATCAGAGTTGTGATGGAAGCAGAGTGATCATTGTGTGGTCTATAGAACAGGCTGGGGCAGGATGCATGTGGGTGTAGACAACGCATCTTAGGGTCTCCGCAGCTTTCCTGATGGTATCAACTTGGACTTGGGTGAAGCTGTGTGACTCTGGCATGGTATAGGGAGTGTTTGTAGATCCTTTCCACCTGCGGATCTGTAAGTATTCTCTTCTTGGTACTTTTATTCCAAGGCCACCAAAGCAGAATGAGGACTCTGGTTGCTTAAAGTGCCCCTTTAAGGATATATATATAGATATAGCTATAATCTTGCATTAAGGGATAATAATCTATTCTCATTAGATGAGGCACAGGCCTGGGTGCTATAATTCTAGATAAATGCCCATTTGCCCACTGTCTGAGACCTGAGATAGACAGTCTTGTCTGTCTCTGAAACTAAAACATATATCACAACAGAAACAACTGCAAATGTAGGTGTAGCAATCATTCAATTTGATCCTAGAAATCCTTGAACTAGTTCTTAAATAACGATGCATAGCACTTCCATAGCTAGTTACTAATGGTTGTGGACCAGGTTAAGAACCCAGGTTGTGCAAAGCATGGGGTACCACACCAAAGGTGGCACCTTTCTTCAAGATATTCTAAATATATATTTGTTAAGAAAAGTATCCAGATGAGATCGGGCGTGTTTAGGGTGGTATGGTGGCCCACGCCTGTAATCCCAGTACTTGGGAGGCTGAGGCAGGAGGATCAAAGTGAGTTTGAGACCAGCCTGGGCTACAAAAAGTGAGCTCAAGGCCAGCCTGAACTGCATAGCGAGGCCCTATCTCAAAAAGACAAAAAGAAAAAAAAAAGAAAAGAAAAAAGATAAGTGTCCAGACAAGGGCAGTCAGTTTTATTCCTAACATAATTAGTAGGTTAAAATGTATTTCTGACAGATGGAAGAAAAGTATCTCAAGAAAAAGGGCTCTTTTTCTAATTTGCTTGAAAATGCTATATAAGTGAATGACACTTTAGTTAGAAGAATACGCATCATGTGCCTTAGATAATTATGTCAAAGTAAAATCTTTGCATCAGAAAAATGAAGTTCAGTCTTATTAAGACACAATTCGGGATCATATTTTACATACCAAATCCTCCAGCCACATGAAACCTCTTTTCTAAAGTGAAGAGAACCAAAAGGCTTCCAAGAAGCCTGCAGGGAACTTAACTTGCTGCTCATTTTAGAGCAGGCTGGTTGTTTGGGAAAGGGCCAGTGGTTGCTAGTAAACATTTAACAAACAGTTGCGGTGTGACCGCGGACTTCTGTGGTGACAATGCTCCACACAGCTGGTGTGACCATCAACGTAAGGACAGTCGTTGGCAGGAGTCCGACCAATGCAATAATAGTTCTCACTGCCCAGTACCGGCTGACTCCATACCATCGTTGTCTTATTTAATATGTCAACTTGTCAGATTTATTTTAACTTATGTCTGTGTACCCTAAGTCTTATGTTCCCAGTTGTGACTTCAAAGTGCTGACTCATTTATCCGAGGGACAGCTGTCTCTGAGATAGGACATCAGATATCATCTTTGAAAATTTTTTCACTTCTCACAGATCCAATATAAACTACCTGATTACATTGTTCAGTGAGAGTCCACAAATGATTGCTTGTATCCCTGATAACTCTCAGACTATGCCAAGAGTTAATGCCGGTGGGAACCAACCAAGAATGCGAGGCTGGTGGTACATACACTTTCTGGTACCTTGAGACCCAGGAAGTAGGAGCCACAGCCGTTGGGCTCCTGAGGTTTATAGCCAGGTCTGGGCATTGGTGACTTTCCTAGTAGGAGAAAAGGGGGGAAGAAATGTTTAGAAATCACATATTTGGGAACATTCATCAAATAAAAAATTTCCAGAAGTATATTGCATTTTTCTTTGAAAAACTACTGTTCCTCACCTCGAACATGTTTGACATTTTCTTTTAATCTCTAAGAATCTTATGAGAACTCACTGAAGTCCAGTGCTTCTCTAGTATTTGACCTTGATAATAAAGGTTATGCCCAAATTGAACCAAACCTCACATTCTTTTAATTTCTCTGGCCACTGTGAGGCCACATACCGCGACCAGAACAAAAACACCTGGTAAAGCCCTTCTGAAATGGAAATTTTAGTAGTACCATAGCAGTGTTTAAGAAGCACCGGAAGGGAGTCTTGCAAGATTTCCCAGAGGCAGACAAAACATTTTGAGCAAAGAGAAAGCCCAAATGCAGTATTTTAGATACAAGGCATGTGTACCATTGAATTAAGTAAAGAGTCTTAAAGCTCTGACTTTCTTGATTTCTCCTAATGGCTTTTTTTTTTTTAATGTATTTGGTACAGGATCTCACTATGCAGCCTGGATTCGTAGTGATCCTCCTGTTTTCAGCCTCCCTGGTGCTGGGATTACAGGTGTGCACCACCAAGCTGGGTCTTGGTGGCTGGGTCAGTGAACCGGGGGTGGGGCCAATACAGCATGTGGTACCCAAGATCAAACCCCAGTCCCCGCACTTGCCTAAGTGGGTGCTTAGTCCACCGAGCTATCTCACCAGTCCTTTTCCTAATGGTTTTTGAGTTACTTTATGATTCCGAAAATATGTAGCAAGAAGTTTTATCAGCGTGTCAAAGGCAGTCATTACAGGTAAAGACAACCTTGATCTGAGATGACCTCAGGGTCTGCACTGGGCATTTTATCCTTTATTCAAATAAGAAAAATAGGGACTAAGTAGTTACATAACTTGCCTAAGGTTATACAGTAAGCAGCAGAAGTTGGACATAAATTCAGACTCCTCTGGGTCTCCGCGTTCTGTTACTACATCTCTGCCTCTTCTGAGAAGATGCAAGACCAAGCCTAAGCACAAGGAAGTAGCCTAAGAATTAATCTCTGGAATGAGGCATGTGGCAGGTTCTTCCCATTCTTTTCTTTCCTTCAGCCGACCTCCTTACTATCCCTCAAAATTTTCTGTTTTATTCTTGGACATCTCTTTTTTTCTTTTTTGACATCTACTCTTGCATATGAATTTTATTGCCAAGTTATTAAACTTTACAACATTATCAGAATTTTGCATAAAGATCCACTGAACTTATAATTTCTAGACAACTGCCTGTTTAGGGTACCCAGCATTCCCAAGCATGGGCATAGTACTGTCTTCTATTTACTTCCTTCTGGGCCTTCAAAGGAGTGCTGGAATTTTTCTACATATCTTCGATATCTCTTGTATATCTATCCTATTCAGACCCTTAAACAAGATAGAATCCTTCATCCAGAATGGTTGTCAGGTATAGGATCTCTGCACTTCTCTGGAACCCACGCTGCATCTAGATTTCTGCTCTACGAGAGCCCTGGCTATAGTCCCTGGCTTTCATGATCCAAAAGGACACTTGGGCCAACACACCCACATTACCAGCAGCAGGATAGAGCAGTTAGCAGAGTCCAGTCCCTTCCTTTCCTTTAATAAACACACCAAAATATTAATCGTATCACCCCCTCTTTACTCCCTTACACCAGATCTTAATTAACTATCAACACCTACTTACAAAGGTGGGCTAGAAAATGAAGCCGTTACTCAGTGCAGGCAACCAGGACCCCAGCTGAAAATGAGAGGAAGTGCTGATGACAGTAGCGAAGGAAAGAAAGCCTTAGTAGAAAACGTGCAGTTCCACCACAGTGTTTGGATATTGGTTGCTGTGGTACATGAGGTGTAAGATTTTAGCCCAAGATGGCCCCACTGATCCCCTTATCCTGGTATGGACATATGTGTCTATCAGTGCTTCATTTCTTTTTATTGCCTGGACTGTCATTTATTGTCCCAGGACTTGTTTGTGTGACCAAGAAAATATGGCAGAAGTAGAGATATATGGATTCCAAGACTCAGTTATAAAAGACTATGACACTATCTTACCTCCTTCTCCCCTCTTCCCTCTGTCTCTCTCTCTGTCTGTCTCTGTCTGTGTCCCCACCACCACCATCCCCAGTCAGGAACGGTCTCATGAGAAGGACCATGTGGCAAAGAACAAAAGCCTCTTACCACCCCTTTGGTCTCCAGTGATGGCAGCAGAAGTTTGGAGGCGGAGCTGCCTGGCAAACCTGCCCACCAAGGGAGGATTCCTGATCCTCAGAAACTGTGTGACATGTCATTTGTTACGTTAAGCTGCCAGATTGTAGGGTAACTTGTCCCTCCGTGATGCATAACTATTGCAGTGCTCATTATGATATTGATCTTTTCATTCCATTATTTTCCATGACATCTTTGTTGACATATAATTCACACATCACACATTCACCCATTCAGTGTGTCTGATTTAGTGGTTTTATTATATTCATAGAGCTCTGCAACTGTCATGATAAGTCTTTTAGAACATTTTTATGCTCTCAAAAATAAACTCCATAACCATAAGCAATGATACTTTGTCTCTCCTCTGGCCCTATGCAATCACCAAAAATACTATCTACAAATATTTGGCTACCTCGCATAAATTAAATCATATAATACGGCTCCTTGTGGGTCTTGCTTCTTGCCCTTAGCATGGTGTGTTTGGGGTTCATGCATGCAGCAGCATTTATCAGTTCGTCAATTCTTTTTATTACCGGGACCCACCCCACTGTGTGGATAGACTACACGTTGTCTATCCATCTGCTAGCTGATGGATATGTGGACTGCTTGGCACTCTTACTTACTATGACAATATATGTATACAAATCTATATAAACGTATGGACATACACTTTTCCATAGGAGTGGGATTTCAGGGCCATATGGTGACTGTGTAACATTTTCAGTAACTTTTCCACAGTGGCTGAGTTATTTTACATTCCCACCTGCAATGCTTAAGAGTTTCAATTTCTCCACAGTCTCACTTATAGTTACTTTCTGTCCTTTTGATTCACAGCCACTCTAGTGGGTGTGAGATGTATTTCACAGTAGTTTTGGTTTACATCTTCGCCATGGCTGGTCATGTCAGCATGTTTTCCTGGGCCTGTTGGCCATGTATACGTCTTTTTGGGAAACGGTGTCTTCAAATCCTCTAATCAGTCTATAGCTAAGTTGTTTTTCTTTTGAGTGTTTGGTTATAAGGAAACTACGTATGAGACAAGTGCTTTCAGATGTATGATTTATAAATATTCTCTCCTGTGAATTATCTTTTTACTTTTATGATGGAATCTATTTTCTTTTTTCATTAAGATGAATTAAAAATGATCACTGTAAAGCATACAATTCAATACATTCATGATGTGTTGTATTCTTTGTCTCCATTTAGTTCCAAATCACACACACACACCCAGAAGACCCTGCACCCAGGAAGTAGGCCTTCCTGCATCATCAGGTTTGGGCTGCTACATAGTAGAAGTAGCATGGACCAGGTTACCCAAACAAGAGAAATTCCTCCCTTGAAGTGTTGGAGGCTGGGGACTTCAAGATCGGGGTTCCAGTAGGTTCAGTGTTTGGCGGGGACCCTTCCTGTTCGTAAATGGCTGCTGTCCTCCAGCTGTATCCTGACACAGTACAGAGGAAGCTGAACCAGGCTCCTTCAAAAGGCATTGTGTGTCTTTTTCACTACAGTGATCGTGATGCACCATCGCAGCAGGAGCGTGGGCTTTGAGGAAAGCAGCATCCTGTTTCCCGAGCCTCTATGAGGAGTCCGCAAACCTGAAAAGCTGGATGTTGGATTTAATGCAGAATATTGGAGAGGACAGCGGCATCCACCAGGAAGTCGGGTTGCAGAGCGGCAGAAGATGTGAGCAGCTTAGTGTTCTAGGCCTCTTGGGTCGCCTGGGAGGCCTACGTACAGAGGCGCCACCCGCCAACTTCTCAAAGCCTGTTGGAGTGTTGGCCTTGGGTCAGGTTTGGGAACAGTGCTGGAGTGCGGCAGCGCAGCCCAGGAGGAGGCAAAGGGCTGGAAGCTGCCATTGATTCTGTTTGAGACTCTTGTTGACTGGAACATTCGCTGCAGAAGAAACAAGCTGCTCCCGTGTATCAGAGGCCTTCTCAAGAGAACTGATGTATCTGGCAATTTTTTTCTAGGACAAGCATGCAACATTGGGTGTTGTTAATTAACCTACCCAACAAACAAGAGCATCTGTTTCTTAGGATAAATGTATACTTGCAGATGTTATTGCCTACTATTATAATAAAGGATGGTTTTTGGTGTTGGTTCCTTAAAAAAGGCATTGTGTGGCCACCTTCTCTCACTTAGCATAATGACCTTGAAGTTTCTCAATGCTGTACTGTCGATCAATGTAGCTGAATAACTCTGTAGAATATATCAGTTTGCTTATTCTTTCATCTGCTAACGAATATTTGCATTGTTTCTACCTATGGCAAACTGTGTATAAGCTTTGCTTAAATATCTATTTTCAGGGCTTTGAAAGTATAGACAGTACTTAAAGAGTAGACTTGTTGAGTCATAAAGTAACTCCATGCTTGACTTTCTGGGACCTAGACAACTATTTTCCATAGCTGCTGTACCATTTCTTTCCCACCAGCAGTGCACAGTGGTTCTCACTTCTCCTCAGAGTTTCACTACAGTGAATTGAGACAGGGAAAATTCTCACTATCCTGTTTGGTATGACCTGAAGATAAGTTTCTTTCACTTCTGAAAAATTTGCAGCCACAGGGCCAGGGATATAGCTCAGCGGCAAAGTGCCTGCCTGGCAAGCCCAAGGTAGTAGGTTCAGCACGAGGCTGTGGGTTTGATTTCTGGTACCCCCCAAAAAGGTCCATTTATTTATTTTTAGATTTTTATTCTTTCAGTACAGGGTCTTGCTACACAGTTTGGACTCCTAGTGATCCTCCTGTCTCAGCCTCCCCATGAGATTACAGGTGTATGCCACCACATCCAGTTTCAGGCACATGATGTGCCAGGGGTTTTGGGGCCAGCACAACATACAGTACTAGGGATTGAACTTGGGTCATTACATTTGCCAGGAAGGTGCTTATGAAAAAAGGTCCTTTTTAGAGCCATCTCTGTTGGCACATGCATGTAATCCCAATACGGAGGCTGAGGCAGGAGGATCGCTGCAAGTTTGAGACCAGCCTGGGCTATAAAATGAGCTCAAGATCAGCTTGAACTGCATAGCAAGACTCTGTCTCAAAAAAAATAAAACAGAAAGAAAGAAAGAA
>PVKN010022848.1:0-15026 GCA_004027915.1 Capromys pilorides | reverse complement strand
CTGCCCTGGTGGTGGCGCTGGCGCAGCATGTGGTGCCAGGGATCGAACTGCAGTCCCCGCAGTTGCCTGAGCCCTCCTAAGCAGGCGCTTTAGACCACTGAACCATCTCGCCGGCCCCATAAATCCCTTATTTTAAGATTCTCTGGTATGACCTATCGATCCACAGGGAGCCTAAACAGGGAAGCATTATTTTATATGGTAAAAATTCAAATGACCTTTTCATAACTAAACTTGTTCATACTCCCGACTCCAACCTTTCCAGAGATTCTACTAACTTTTCCACTATATTTCCAAACACATAGAGAACATGTGAATGTGCACATGACACATACAAATGTAACAAATTCAGAATGCTGACAAAGACAGAACTTTAGGTGATCATAATGAGACATATTTGACGCTAACCTGAGTGCAGTTGATGAGATCATTAGGAGTATCTGTCTTCATTTGTAGGTCTTAACTGCCAATCATCGTGCTGGCAATCAGACCTAAGGCCTCACAAACGAGGCAAGTGCTCTATTCTAGAGCTATAATCCCAGTCTTTTCTTTTAAAAACACTAATCTTTGCCAGGGATGTAACTCCGGACAGGGTCCTGAGTTCTAGTTGCAGTACCAAAAAATGAAAACAGTAATAAATCTTTCTAAAATACCACTTAACGTTTTTACTAAAATGAAACATGATACACATGCAAAACATTCAGAACTTTGACTGTAACATGAATCCTACTTATTAAGCACATGTCACATTATCATGAAGCTCTTCCTGTGGGAACAGTTTTATTCTTTTAAAAAACTACATCAAGCCAGGGATATAGTTCAGCAGTGTAAGCGCCCTGCCTGACAAGCACAAGGTCCTGAGTTTACTCCCCAGTAATGCAAAATAAAGAAATCATTAATTTAAAAAATAAACTAGGGCCGGAAAGATAGTTCAGTGGTCTAAAGCGCCTGCTTAGGAAAGCTCAGGCAACTACAGAGACTGCGGTTCGATTCCCGGCACCACATGCTGCGCCAGCCCCACCACCAGGGCAGGCTGAGCCAGCCACAAAATAAATAAAGAAACAAACAAACAAACACAACAAGCAAACAAATAAATAAAAAATTAAAAAAAAAAAAAACTATATCACCCCTCACTGTACTGATACACAATTATTTAAACAACACTGAACTGGAAGGCACAGGGAAAGCACTCCCGATTTTATTAGTACAAACTTTGTTGCAGTGAATCATCTCCCTGTCGTTTTTCTACAAAGGTCCACACATGATGAAGTGCTGAGTTAAAGGCTAAGTGCAGCAGGGCTTGTTGGCCCAAGACTGTAAGGCCAGCACTCTGGGAAGGTGAAGCAGGAAGCTAACAAATTTAGGTCTAGCCCAGGAAATTTAGTGAATCTGTTTCTTTTTTCTTTAAATTTATTTGTTTGTTTGTTTCTTTCTTTATTTATTTATTTTATGGCTGGCTCAGCCTGCCCTGGTGGTGGGGCTGGCGTAGCATTTTTTGCCAGGGACCGAACCGCAGACCCTGCAGTTGCCTGAGCTTTCCTAAGCAGGCACTTTAGACTACAGAACCATCTCCCCAGCCCCGCAAATCTGTTTCAAAATAAAAACATTTTCATAAAAAGGTTGGGGGTGTAGCTCAGTGTGAGGGACAAGTTCTAGTACCACAGTGAAAACAAAAAGGACTATGTGTATATTAACAATGATTGATGTGGGGTATGGTGGCACAAGCCTGCAATCCCAGCACTGGGGAGGCTGAGCCAGAGGATCAAATATCTGAAGCAGGCTTAGAGTATACAATGAGAATGCCTTAAAAATTCTTTTTCTCTTATTAGTAATTTTGAGATGATAAAGTAGAAATTGCTCTTAAAAGAGTTGCTCCAGGAATAAAGGTCAGACTTTTAACAGGATATTTAAAAGTCCAAAGCAGCTCATGGGTGATGGAGGAGGATGTTTATTAAAAGAGCATAGCCAATCATAACTGCACATGCTTGTAATCCTAGCTACTTGTGAGGCTGAGGCAGGACAGTTTGAACCTAGCCTGGCCCACATAGCAAGATGCAGCCTCAAAGAAAAAAAATCATTTGAAACATTCCAACCTTAAGAAATACTTCCTGATAAATTGACTTTGTGGCCCACACTTATAATCCAACCCTTATAAGGCGGCAGTAAAATGATCACAAGTTTAAGGCCAGCCTGGATAATTTAGTGTAAGAGCTTATGGAAAATTATAAATTTGAAGCATGGTGACACACAGCTCTAACACCTGCACCCTGGGGGGCAGATGCAAGGGGACCCCAAGTCTAAGCCCGAACTGGGGAACTCAGGAGACCAGGCCTCAGTAAATCTTTTTTTTTTTTGGTCTTCTTGAGGCAGGGTCTCGCTATACAGTTCAGGCTGGCTTTGGGCTCACTTTACAGTCCAGGCTGGTCTCGACCTCGTAGTGATTGCCATGCCTCAGCCTTGAGAGGGCTGGGATTACAAGCAAGAATCACCAACCCCCTGCATCGCAGTAAATTTTGTGACAATAGCTGAAGACGTACTTTACTAAAAAGCCCTGGATTCAATCCCCAGTATTTTCTTTCTTTTTTTGCGGGACCGGGGAATCCCCAGTATTAAAACCAAAAAGCTGTGGGAATTGGGTAAGGAGTGATTGCGCAACTGTTTTTCCTCTTACCTTGGCAGAGCCAGTGACTGTGGTCACGAGCTTGGGGAACTTGTGAATGTCGGTCGGTCGGTCGGGAACGCAAGATTCTCTAATGCTCGCAATTCCAGCACGATCGTTAGTGCTGCTAAATTAAAAAGAAAAAGAATGCGGGGAGGGAGGGGGACTGTAAGAAAATGAGCCAAGTTGTCAGAGAGCAGTAAGGAGCGGTGTAGGCGGTACAGGCCAGGGCTTGAAGCCCGGGAGAGAGCTGCAGCACGCGGACGGAGCAGGTCCCAAGGTGGAGAGGAAACCCCTATCCCGGGCTCTGAGGGCACAGCAGGCCCCCTCTCCTCCCAACGCAGACCACAGCCTGCCTCGGATCCGGAGCACCAAACCTGGTAGACGGCGGCACTCGGGGCCATCGACGGCTCAGGCTGCAGCACAGCTGCGAGAGCAATGGCTGCCACCGGAAGTTGTCGGCCTTGAGGCCGCGCCGCTGTACTGCGCAGGCGCAAAATGGCCGCCTGGACCCAGGGCCTACTTTCTTCGCGGATCGGATCTGACGGCCACAGCACGCGGAAACCTTCTGGGGTCCTGAGGTGAGCACGCCCAAGACCGCTGTTAAGACTTAAGTGATAAAATAAGCATGAAGTTTTTCAAAGTTTATTTTTATTTTTTAAACCTCATGTATTTATTTATTCATTTATTTATTTATTTGTGTTCTGGCTGGCTCAGCCGGCCCTGGGTCTGGGGCTGGCGCAGCTTGTGGTGCCGGGGATTGAACCACAGTCCCTGGGGCTGCCTAAGCAGGTGTTTTAGACCACTGAGCCATCTCGTTGGCCCCAAAATAACAGATTTTATCCTTCATGTGGCTAATTTTTTCTGCCTCTGGGTTCCCAAAATGTTCCTTGTTAGAACCCCTTGACCCTGCTGCTCCTATATATTTCTCCTTCACAAGCTACGACAGGTGCTCCTAAGCACTCCAGCTCTCTTTACCCAACTCAGCCCTTTACCCTATATACTACTTTTCAGGGTCACACTACAGTGGGCATTTTACAACCTAAAAGAGACCATCTTTTCAGGTAGTAGCGTACCTTTCTAAACAACTATAGACAACATAGTTTGTGGATAGACTCCAAGTCTTCACACACAGCAGCTGCCATACTATATAACGAATACACTTAACATTCCTAGTGGATCCTTCTATTGGTATTTCCAGCTGTAGCGCTCTCAATCCCACCACCTTCTTCTGTACCTCTGAGGCCCCTCAGTACAGTTCTGTCCAGGTCCTACAGATGACCCTGACTCCCTTTCCTCACATTGATATAAAAAACTAAAGATCAATACTACACTTCAACATGGTCATGGTAAAATGTCAGATCATAGCTCCCCTTTTTTGCTTCCCTTCCTGTGTCTTTTAATTATGATTACGTGTACTTATAACATGCTGTCTTTTTTAAACTTTTCAATGTTTCTTCAGTCTCCGATACAAGCCATCACTAATGATAAACTTCCAGTCCTAGTTGAGACACCTGGCACTAACTTCTACATGGGCATGAACTGTCATCCTATCAACTCCCCTCACCCCCAAGATGACACCCCAGTTCAGCAGGAAGTAGTCTAAGAGACATGTCGCCCCTTATATAACAATCAAAAGATGGGAATGATAGGTTCTGGCCCTAGTATGAATTGCTGAGTCATTACGGTGGTCATCTAATATGGCTGAAGCCCTTAAAACAACAGCTTATCTTCCCAAAGACCACCTCCCCCTTCTTCTCCAACTCAGCCCAGGGTGCAGTTTCCTTTCACCTGTCCCGCCACCTCAGGGAAGGTCCCAATCAGCTCCTCAGGGAAATCTAAACATCCTCCTCAAACCCCACCCCTGGCAGAAGGCCATAAAAACCTCAGCCTCCCTTTGTTCCAATTCAGAGAATTCCTTATCGTCCCTGAATTCTCTCTGTGTCTTCCAGGAAGAAAATAAAGCCCCTTTCCCCTTTTCCTTCTGCCTGTTTCTCTGCTGTGCCACCGTGGAAAACCTATCAGACTATATATATACAGGTACTTTCTCTTTGTTTAATGAGAAGAAAGATTTGTATTAATAGTGTTTAGACAAGATATCATGTCTTTATCTTGTATTCTGAACTACTATAAAGACAAAAACATGCAATGTATTGTGTCTGTCCTCTAACTTGTAGTGAAACTGTCTCGTTACTATTTTTCTCATTAATATTAATAAAAAATAAAAAGAGAAATAATATGACCCAACTCTGACCCTATCCAGCTCCACCAAAGCCTATAAACTCCCGTTTTCTAGCCTGCTTTAAGTTCTTCCTGTCTAGGACAGGACAACCCAGTGAAGAACATGCTTGATTGATTACACTCTCTCACTGGGCTCTGACCCCTTTGTGATCCCTGCCATATCGTAAATGACCTCTAACTAAAACCTACTCCTGGGTGAATCTGACTATATATGACTAAATATATGTAACCAATTATAGAATGGCCCGCTGTCAGCTTTTGTACTTCCACTTGCAAAACCATATATAAGATTCTGCTTTGCTCTGAGTCAGGGCTAATGATTTGGAATTGATTTCTCATTAGTCCACCAGTGTTGGTTTTGTCTGTGTTTGCGGTACCAGGGATCAAACTCAGGTCCTTGTGCTTTCAAGGCAGACATTTAATGCTGCTGAGTTATCTCCCCAGCCCTTAGTCCACTAGTGTTAATAAGTTAGTTGCCTTCCTATTTCCTAGTATGTAGTGTTTTCCATTTGGTTCAGTTACAGTTCTGTAACAGAATTACATAAGACCCTGTCTTGGGCTGGGGAAGATAGCTCAGTAGAATAGGCACTTGCCTGGGAAGCACAAGGTCTTCAGTTCAATCCCTATTATCTCAAAAAAAAAAAAAAAACTGCCTCAAAGGACAAAAGAAATTTATTTTTTTATTTTTTTATTTTTTTATTTCGCTTCACCTAGAACAGAAGCCTGGAAATTTCTTTCTGCTGCAAAACAATTCAGCCATTTCTTGTTTACTTGCAAATTGACCTCTTTCACTTGTGAATACACAACTTTTTTCCTGTAAAATGTGCTTTTTCCTATGAATGGACCATAACCTTTCAGTGATTGGGCTATCCTCCCCTTCCTCTCAAAGCAAGAGACAAACTCCACAGATTCCCTCACCAGAAAGCCCCAAACTTGCATTGCACACCTCTCCACCTCCTCTTCTGTAGTCCATTTCTTTAAATGTGTGCTTTTTTTTTCTTTTTGAGACAGGGTTTGGCTATGCAGTTCAGGCATAGCGCTCACTTTTGAGGTCACTTTTGCAGCCCAGGCTGGTCTTGAACTCACATCGATCCTCCTGCCTCAGCCTCCTAAGTGCTGGGATTACAGACGGGCGCCACCACACCCGGCTGAATGTGTGCTTTCAGAATTTCTGCCAAATAAATTTGCTGTGCCTTGGACTAACACAATCTGAAATTTCTTTTTCTGTGAGTCAGCAAACCTGCAAATTTATTCTGTGGGTAGGATTGTGTCCTTTATTTTAGAAGACAGAACTAAAGGAAGCAGACCACTGCCATCTTATCCAGGTCTTAACTAGCTGAAACTTCAAGAATTATGAGGGCTGGCATGGTGGTTCAGCAGTCTAAAGCACCTGCTTAGGAAAGCTTAGGCAACTGCAAGGACCGAGGTTTGATCCCCAGCGTCACATGCTGCACCAGCCCCACCCGCAGGATAGGCTGAGCCAACCATAATAATAATAAAAAAAAAGAATTATGAGCTTTTGTGAAGAGTTGGGAATGAGGAACTCAGAACCACCACCCCCAACCAGATAACCAAAATGTATGGGCTCTTGTTTAGGTGATGGGCCCTAGGAGGTAAACACACAGACACAATGCCCACAAAACAATTCCAATCTCCTCTCTCAGCTAAAGTTCTATAGCCTATAAGTGACATGACCATTCTGGTCTTGGGCCAGATCCTCTCAGGCTCTTACCCTAATAAAGCCTATCCTTTACTGTGGAGCTTACCTATCTTTATTGTTTCCTAATAGGAACCTTCCCAGGCCCTATTAACATACCAGATATGCCATTGTGCCTGGCACTGACCTAAATTTTTAAGGTAACAAATAATACAAAACAGTCGAACCTTTTTTTGCTTCTAATCACCTACTGGACATTGCAGGCTTCAGTGAAGTGTCACGGTTCATAGTGAAATTGGCTTTTAAGACACTACCTCAGAAGTAAACACAAGTTGTTCTTTTACTGATGTTATGGTTTGTGCATAGGTGTCCCCCCAAAGCCTCATGCAGTCATGGGGCAGCTTCTGGAGTTTGTGATTGATTATTGTGGAAATGAGTGCTGTACCTCCCCTGGGGCAGGTGATTTACATTTCGATGTAAGGAAGGAAGAGTAGTTAGCAGCTGGAGCTGCTGCTACCTCCCCCCATAGTGCCTTTGCTCTTAGCTGCCACCGTGAAAGGTTATTTTCTGCTGTGTGCTTCTCTGCCTTGGAGCCGGCTGAATACGGACTGAAACCTCTAGTAACTGTGAGCTAAATAATCCTTTCCTTCCCTCATTTTAGGTGTCTGGGGTTTCTCCCAGCAACGAGAGAAGAATAACTAAGACAATTGACTAGTAGGAGATGGCCTGGGATTTTGTATGTTCCCTGAGAGTGAGTGTGTATGAAAGAAAGATGATATGTAGCTGATACTGGCCTTGAGCTAACTGTTATCCTGCCTCAGTCTTCTGAGTGCTAGGGTTAGAAGCGTGTGCTGTTTCTTATCGTTGTTCTACATATGGCAGTTCCTCTTGTCCTTATGATGATCCCTGACTGTCCTGGTGAAGCCAGAAAGAGGAAGTTAGGCAAATAGGACACAGATCTTGAGTAGTTAAAATAAAAGTTGGGGCCAGAGTGAATTAACATACCAGATACTCATTTTATGGCCTAATGAAATGCAGGAGACAAAAACCAGATACTTAAATAAGTGGGAGAGACCTTGGAGGAAGTAAAATGGAAATGAAAGAGTTTGTACCCAGGACACTAAAGGCCTACTAGCAAACAGGAGCATCCTGATTTCTGTTAAGTACAATGGTACCAAAAAACTATGGGGCCAAGGAGATAGCTTAGGGGCACAAGTGCCTGCCTGGCAAATGCAAGGTCCAGAGTTCGATTCCTAGTTCCAGAAAAAAAAAAAAAAAAAATTACATAAAGACCTCTGAGGCTGAATAGGTTTTCACCTTATGGAACATCCCCTCTGACTAGTGAAGAGCTCTTCTTTCTTTCTTTCTTTCTTTCTTTCTTTCTTTCTTTCTTTTTTTTGCCTTTTTGAGACAGGGTCTCACTATGCAGTTCAGGCTGGCCTTGAGCTCACTTTTGTAGCCCAGGCTGGTCTCAAACTCGCACAGATCCTCCTGCTTTAGCCTCCCGCCTCCCAAATGCTGGGATTATAGGCATGAGCCACCACGCCTGGCTCTATTCTTTTAAAAACAAAAGAACAAAACACTGTATGTTATGTCTGGTTCAGCCTGCCCTGAGGGTGGGGCTGGCACAGCGTGTGGTGCCAGGGATTGAACTGCAGTCCCTGTGGTTGCCTAAACTTGCCTAAACAGGTGCTTTAGACCACTGAGCTATCTCTCCAGCCAGATAGCTCAGGGATTAAAGAGCAGGGACTGGGGTTTGATTCCCTGTGTGCCACCAGCCTCGCCCCCAGGGCACAATTGAGACAGGGACTGAGACTGGGCGTGGTGGTGTGGGCCTGTAATCCCAGCATTTAGGAGCCTGAAAATAGGATCACTGAGTCTGAACTGTGTAGTATGACCCTGTATTATGTAATTAGTACTGTACTAATTACATAATATATAAATAAATAGGGCTGGCCAGATAGCTCAGTGGACTAAAGCACCTGCCTAGGCACAGTGCAGGGGCTGGAATTCGATATCCCACACTACAAACCATGCTGGCCCCACCCCTGGGGCATGCTGAGGTAACTGAAACTGAGCGAGAGGTTACCAGTCCTGGTGGCACGTGCCTGTAATCCTAGCACTTTGGAGGCTGAGGCAGGAGGATAGGTGCAAGTTTGAGACCAGCTTGGGCTATGAAAAGGTGAGCTCAAGGCCAGCCTGAACTGCATAGTGAACTGTCTCAAAAAGACAAAAGAAACTAGGTGTGGTGGCACACGCCTGTAATCCCAATTCTTGGAAGGCTGAAAACAGGCAGATCACTAGGAGTCCAGTGTCCATAGTGAGACCCTGTAGACCCTGTACTACATACAAAAAATAAAAAAATAAATTGTAGAAAACGTATTTAGCCCTTCCCCACCACTTGCTGTTTGTAGTTTTGTTAGCTTCAGTCTTCACTGCTCCCAAACAAGAAGCCAAGAACTACAGGAATCTATTTACAATGATCACATCCTAGGTAATGAGTCCGGCCCATGTGGAAACCGGCTGAATCACCATGGCATCTCCACAAGATGGTGATGAGCCCCGATCCACTACCTACCTCTTCTTCCCAGCACTCCCTCCATCCTTTCCTCAGTGCGCCAAAAATGATCTACCTCACCTCCCAGGATGATCTCCAGTGAGCAGTCACAATGTCATCACCTCACCTGCCAAGGTACCATGCCCCTTAGGAAACTATAAATATAGCTGCCCTCCACTGTTTGGGCCGAGGGTTCCCCTCCAAGTCTTTCCCTGGGGTTTCCCAATAAATGCTTCTTTTATCTTTCCTTTCTCTTTGCTGCCACCAGTATCACTGCTGAGTAGACCCCGACACTAGGCATGCACAGTGGTCCCAGCACAACAAAAATAACACAAAAAGTATTTTTTTTTTAATTAATTTATTTATTTGTTTGCTTGTTGTGTTTGGTTGTTTCTTTATTTATTTATTTTGTGGCTGGCTCAGCCTGCCCTGGTGGTGGCTGTGGCGCAGCATGTGGTGCCGGAGATCGAACCTGCAGTCCCTGCAGTTGCCTGAGCTTTCCTAAGCAGGCGCTTTAGACCACTGAACCATCTCACCGGCCCAACAAAAAGTATGTTAAGATGGGCAACTCAAGGGATGGTTACCTTGGGCATCTATGTACCTAATGCATTAGAGGAAAGCACATGGCTTTTAAAAAACATGCACCAGCTCTTGGGAGGACTGGTAAAAGATGAAAGCATTTGTGCCAATGTCTGTTTCATTGTGTTGATTTCCCTGAGAAGCATAAATTTAAATTCCTTCTGGAGAGGGTTCTCCTGCCAATTGAGTTTTTTCCAGTTTTTGGAAATGCTTTGCCTTCCATTAGACAAGTGCTTCAGACACTCAGATGTCTTTATTTTAGTTCAAAATAATTCTTAGTTCAGGAAAAAAAAAATTCTTTCAGTTGGGTGTTGTGGCAAACACTTGTAATTCCAGCAATGAGGAGGCTGAGGCAGGAGGGTTGCTGTAAGTTTGAAGCCAGTCTGGCAATTTTATAATTCAATGAAACCCTGTCTCAAAAAAATAAAAATGAGCTACTCGGGTTATAGTTCAGTACAGTGGCCCTGGACTCAATCATGGGAGGAGTGGGGAGAAGAAAAGTCAGCTTAAACAGTTAGAAACAATGAAGATATGGGAGTCACTCCCTTCCATCCATTTAATTCTACACAGTGCCCTACAGCTATTCTTCTTCTCTTGTCCTAAAACAGTGAAAATAAAATAAGAATAAATGAAATTAAGAAAATAAAATAACAAAAACCCCAGAAATCTCTGATGCTCTAGGCAAAAATCTCCTATCCTGGCCATTAGTCACCTTCACTATATTCCCTAACATGACTCAGCACCCTCTCAATCATTCCTGTCTGTCACACCTAGAAATTCAGTGCAGGCACCTGGGTTGATACAGGTATCCTTTAAATTCCAAAAGCCTGGTGAATTGGAGGCAGTTGCTGTTCTGGTTTCTATGTGCTACAGGTTTTTGCTTTCCTGTTATCCTGGCACCATTTTTCTGGCTGTGTCATATCTTTTGCTAGTGTACACTCACCCAAGCACAACTTTCCATGATCTTCAATAAACGCAGCTGCTTGCAATTTGCTACTGAGTTTATGCTTGGCAACTCTTTGCATGTTGTACACAAGAGCCTGACCTATACTGTACCTGCCCATTTGCATTAACATATTTTGGAGAGAATCGCCCAGGAGAGATTAAGGGACACCAGAAAAGATTAATGGGCACTGAGAGATATCACCAGACATTACCAGCCACCAGTCAGTAACTACAACACCAGTCAAGAAAAGAAGGCTACTCACCTGCTGGGGAGACCCTCTTTGTTCCCCTTCATTGGGGGCACAACATGGATTCTGGGGATGAGTGGCTGACAGAGTGACTAGATGGTGGAGTGAAAGACTTGTGCCTTTATGGGGGAAGGAGGACGCCTATGGGATGATTGGAGGTGTACTTTGTTATTGGTCCACGTCATGTGGGAATTCCATTTCAGAGACTGTGACATACACCTCTGTGGCCGGACCTGCGCTGCCCCTAATGGAGGCAGCTGGCTGGAGAGTGTCACTGCTTGGGTGTAGCTGCTCACACGAGGGGATCAGGAAACATAGACCTGGTCTGCCTAATGTTCTCTTCCTTGTGGAGTGCAGTTGACAGGATGCTGTGGCCTACGTACGCCTATATGGCCATAGGAGAATTCAGGTCTCCCTAACAGCGTGAAACTTGTGGATGGGTAAGTTTACAGAAGTAAAAGAAAGCTGATTTGCTAAGCTGTGACAGTTTTACAATTTACCATATCTTGGTTTTGCTGGGCAAAACAGGATATTATAGGTACTGGAGGTTATAAAACTTTACAGGGATCAAAGTTACTGCTTCTGTCTGTATTGCAGCAAAGAACAAGCCACCAGGAGGAGGATATTTGGGGAAACTTGACTCTTTTAAGTCCTGCTTCACAGCCACTTGCAATCAGTTTTCAAGGCAGCTGCTTGGGGGTGGCGGATGAGTCACACTGATTGGATACTTCTCACAGTTATCGTTCGTTCCCTCCCTCTTTTTCAGGGATATTCTGGATCCCCCTTGTTCCTGCCCTCTTCATCCTCACCTCACAGTATTCAGATTATTTGGTTTTTCAGTGTTGAGCAGCTCAGGGAAACAGAGTAGGTAAGTTCAGTGACTTTAAAGCAGAATTCAGGACTAGGGAGATAGCTCAACAGTCTGAGCGCCTGCCTGGCAAGTGCAAGAACCCAGGTTCAATCTTCAGTACTGCATACCATGCTAGCCTGGGCACCCCAGGTGCACCATACTGGCCACAGTGACCAGTTGGGACCTGTAGTCCCAACACTGGGGAGGCTAAGACAAGAGGATTGCTATGAGTCCAAACTGTGGAGTCAGATCCTGTACCAAATAAATAAAAATTTTTTTGTTTTTTTAAAAAAGCAGAATTCAGAAGAAAAGCAAGCTTCATTCTTCTCCAAACTCCCTGAAAGTGCAATGCTTTGTGAATGTTACAGATAAGGTTAACAACTACATTCTTGTAAACAGACTCCTGAGGGCATCGTGTCCCCACCAGCATCTGTTTTCCTTCAAGGCTGACCACTGCTGTGTTCCTGACAAGAATGACAATTACACTACTGAGGAAAGAGTCCTGTGACACCCATGGCATCCTCCACATCTAGGTTTAGGACATCCTATACCCACAAGATTCAAAAGATTCTTTTTTTCTTCCAAGGCTAAATTACAAAACTGTCACTACTTATATACTGCTTTGTCCCATTTTCTAGAATTTTGCATGCATCCCCTCTTCCAATTTCATACCAACCTTCTTGACCAAATGCATAGTTCTGTTTGCTGCTCAGTCTTTTGGACAGAAATCCACTTAATTCACGGATACCTAATAAAATCCTCCTGGGCTACACAGTGAATTCCAGACCAGCCTAAAGTACATAGTGAGACCTTATTAAAACAAAAAAGACAGAGACTGGGCCGGGGAGATAGCTCAGCTGAATAAGTGCCTGCCTGGCAAGTGCAGGGTCCTGAATTCAATCCCCAGTACTGCCAAAATAAAATAAAATAATAAAAACTGCACTGCTTTGGGGGCTGCGGAGATAGCTCTGTGGCACAAGTGCCTGCCTGGCAAGTGCAAGGTCGTGAGTTTGAACCCCAGTCTCCCCCCCCACAAAAAAGGGACTTTTTACCCAGCATGGTATCATCTGGATATAAGTTCCTTTTTCAGCTACAGATATTCAGATATACAGCTATTATAGACATTCTTCATTAGTATGAAGAAAAACTAGGTAGCTTTTCAAGGATGCTGAAAAGTTTGCTGATGGTTTTCCTACCCTAGCAATGGCTTTGTGTCCAACCTAGTGTGAGATCTCTAGTTCATTGTGGTTTCCTGCTACTCAGCAGTAGAAAAGAAGAGGATTATAAGGGCTGCTAAGCAGGCTAATGGTGAAGTCGTCATAGCTTTGCCCTCTGATAACCAGCCAACTGCTTGATTATTTTGGTCAGAGGGGCCAGAGTAGGATTATAACACAAGGGATGGAGAAGCCAAAGGAAAGCTATGCATCAAAGCTGTTTTAATAGGTATACAATAAGGAGTGCCCAAGCCTGTGAACATAAGTTCAGGTCTATTCAAGGCTTTGATGAAAATTCAGTTGCATTTCAGATCTGGCATGAAGAGATAGTCTGTACATACACTAATTTGGAGTTGGAGTCTAGGGAAGGGCATATTATCCTAGAGCAGTGTTTTGTCAGTGAGCTCCAGATATTAAAGAAAAGCTCCAGGAACTCCATCTGGGCCCACAAACTTAAATAAGTAATTGGTCCATGTTGCTTATTTGGCCTTAAATAACTATAAAACGAAGCATAAGTGAAAAGTAAATAGGGGCCAGCGAGATGGCTCAGTGGTCTAAAGTGCCTGCCTAGGCAAGCTTAAGCAACCCCAGGGACCAAGGTTCAATCCCTGGCCCCACATGCTTCTCCAGGCCCACCCCCAGGGCAGGCTGAGCTGGCCATAAAAATAAATAAACAAATAAATATTAAAAATAAATAAATAAAGGAGGCAGGTCAAATCCATGCTTGCCCAATTTGATAAGGTTTAGGACGAAACCAGCAGCACTAGGGAACCAAGGTGGTCCAAACAGTAACAGAAGCAGGTTACAGTCCTTCAAGTGCAATCAGGGCAGTGGGCAAAGGAATGCCATCAGAAACTGCCTAGCCCTTGTCAGGGCATCACAACATGAAAGAGCCCTGGCACTGGAAGTGACTAGCTTTCCTGGCTGCCTGAGAAAGGGTGGCCACCACACCAGGGTGGCCAGGGAGGAGGAGATCTGGACAGTGAATGGTGGGCCTGCGCAGTCTGCATGGCACCTACACAAGAGTATTCTGATAAATTTGAGTGATTATAGAAGTAGCAGGCAACCAAATTACATGCTTCTGTGATATTGGTGTGACTTACTCTGTTCTAGTTTCTACTGGGGTGAGTGTTGGTGCTATTCTAAAGTTGCTGTGGGTCTTTTTTTTTTTAATAGGACCAGGGTTCAAACTCACAACATTGCACCTGCCAGGCAGGCACTTATGCCACAGAGCTATCTCCCCAGCCCCCTAAAGTGTGTTTATTTTTTGTCTTTTTGAGACAGGGTCTCGCTATGCAGTTCAGGCTGGCCTTGAGCTCACTTTTGTAGCCTAGGCTGGTCTCGAACTCGCACTGACCCTCCTGCCTCAGCCTCCCAACTGCTGGGCTTACAGGCATGTACCACCACACCCGGTTTAGTTGCTGTGGGTCTTGAAGGAGTTAACCAGAGAGCTTTTTTCTACCTGTACTTTTTTACCTTTACTTTTTTTTTTTTTTAACTGCTGTTTGGAAGATTTCCATTTCCAAGCTGCCTTTATGATGATACCAGACTGCTCCATACCAGTAATTACAAGAGGTATATTCTTCCTACTTCAGGTGGCTCTGACATTCAGACCTCTGGCAACCTGTGTCCTAATTGCTACAGACCCAGGCAGCCTGACCCAAGTGGGTCCCACACTCTCTGACAGAAATTGAACCTCACAGTGTAATAGCACCCTAGGGAGCGCTGTCAGGGCCATTCCAGCAGTGATTTAACCAGAAGACTTTAACCCTCAAAATACCATTACTTTGAAAAAGAAGTTATATGGGCCTTAAAGCCCATTATCAATAAATTTTTGGCATAGGGTTTCTGGTGCCGTGGCAGCCCTAGCGCAATATGCTCACTTCACCAGTAGTCAAGCCACCAGGAGAATATCATCTAGTATAAGACCTCAAAGTCCTCAATGAGGCAGTGGTACCTATTTACCAACTAGTAGCAGATTCATGTACCCTGTTAGCTCAAATTGCAGGATATACTAAATGACTCTCCTTAATCTCAAAATGCCTTCTTTTCTATCCCTGTGAATCCTAACTCTAAATA
>PVKN010022847.1:0-15011 GCA_004027915.1 Capromys pilorides | reverse complement strand
AACCTGAGAGATTACTTCGATCTGATTTCCTCTATAGTTTCCTGAAGTTGTTTATGTACTTCATTAGCTAACATTTCAGAAATTCATGTGTGTTTTCCAATTTCTTTTATATTGACATCTCCTGGAGTTCTTCTGGGTGGGCTGGAGGGCTGAGGCTACAGTTTGCTACTTCTTGTTGCCATTTCCCATTTCAAAAAGAATATCATCTTGTTTTGTGTGGCCATCTTTGTGAAATATGATAGCAGGCAGGTATATCACTAGTATCGAGGCTTCTCTAGGAAGAGTCTGCTCGTTAGGGATGTCTTCTATGGGGAGGGAACCCTTGTTTTGTGTCTGTCCCAAGATACTACATTCTGAACTGGTTGAGAGTAAGATGCTGTTATCTGCTTGGTTCAGTCCCTGGTCTTTGGTGTAGGGCTGTGGTGATGTTCCTACCCCAGATCTTCTCAGTCTTGTTACAGAAGGGAGAGGAACTGATTACAGCAGCCATGACAACCTGGCTAAAGTGGTGCAATCAGCAAGCACAAGAGCATCAAACATAACTTTGAAACTGAAAAACTGTGGTAGCTGTTGATTTTGTACTTGGAAACTCAGGGGCAAGGGCCATCATTACATAACAGAGCCAACTGTAACTTAGGAGTTTGTATGTGAAGCGTTTCCCCTGGATAAAGTAGATTTACCCTGTAGTGTGGACACGTAGGGAGGATGGAGCGTAAGATCAAGGTAACTAGAGAGGAAGTAGAAATGAGGCTGGAGGACAAAGCATGGCCACGCAAGGCTTGGGAGACTAGAGGAGGAGGTAGAAAAGCAAGAATGGAGGAGTAGCCTGGCGATTACGTTACGATGAAAACAAAGGAAAATGTTGAGGATAAAGAAATGAAATAAAGGGAAAATAAAGTAAGATGAAAGTAAGCTAAAACAAGATAAAATAAAATGAGTAGAGATATTAAAGAAAAGAAAAAGAGGTCATCCCACCCACCTGTTTCTGTCCCGCATGTCTTTGTCCCTAAGCATAGTGCTGTTCACCTTACCTACCAGCTCTTGGCTCCTATTTCAGGCTTTTTCATCAGGCTGGTCTCACTTGTCTGTCACGTGACTCCTAGCCTAGGTCCTATTGTGTGGCTTTGGTTCCTTTGGTGGCTGGCACCAGTGTAGGCTGAATTCTCTGGGTGCAGCAGGTCGGGAAATTCATTCTTTATACTCCTATTGTCACCATTACATCTATATCAATGCTCTGTCAACGTTCTGCCACTGGTTAAGCATTGCTCATAATCTTGCGAACAACTGTTAAGGAAATATGTTCAGCATAAGTGAGCACGATAAGTACAGCGAGAGAAACAGTACGAAATGTTGAATGGGTGCTGAAACCATCTAGGAAACTCAAGGTCCTGGTACAGAAACACATAAAAATAACTAAATGAGGTATAAATTACATCTTTCAAATATTTTGAAACAGAAATGGATTAAACACTCCAATCAAAAAGCAGAGATTAGAAAGCCCAATTACAAAAAGTACATAGTTATAAAAGAATAAAATCTATATAACAAGAAAATGGTAAACAAGACTATGATAATGCTTGATAAAGTGGACCTTAAGACAGAGAAATGTTAGTAGGAAAAATGAAAGAAAATACATAGAGAAAAAACAATTATTCCTGGCCCTACCTGCTGCACCAGCTCTGCTCTTGGGCACGCTGAGTAGGTCATGGAGTCTGGGCGTGGTGGTGCATGCCTGTAATCCCATCACTTGGCAGGCAGGAAATAGGAGGATCACTGTGAGTCAGAGCTGCGTAGTGAGACCCTGCACACAAAAAAAGACAATTGAATAGTATCAGTTAGAGATGTTACTATCCCATAATCAGCATCATCTACAGCTACCCAGATGATCAAAGACAGAATGAGTCATAAGTCGCTGAGGCCTAAGAGACATCAACATGACCCTCTTTATGAGCAAAGCACACCAGTGCAGGACATGCTTATAAAATGCTGCTTAAGGTACATATTATCCCATGAGATACAACTGTATACATTTAAATTTTGAAATCACATACATTATTTTTCTGACCAAAATCAAAACAAATTAGAAATTAGTACCAGAGAAAATTTTGGATGAGTAAAATATATGGAAATAAATCATATACTCAAATAACTCATGGATCACAGAGAAAATTCCCAAACAAAATTAAAAATTGAGTTTAATATGAATGAAAACACAAGAAAAAGGAAAACACGGAAGACAATACATCATACTTTCACAATATAGCTAAGAGGATCCTGCTCCTATGGAGCTATGGTTGTAGTAGATAAACAACAAACATAACAAATTCATTGGCACACCAGGTACTTCCCTTAGCAGCTACTAGCAGTGCTAACGTATAGGTAAAGTGGAAGAATCTTGAAAACTTAATGGCGAATGGAGGAAACCAGACACAAAGGCCTCAGGTTAGAGTGTTGTACTTACCTGAAGCATAGACAAAGAGGAGTAAAGCCATAGACACAGAGAGGAGTTTAGTGATCGTCAGGGGCTAGAGAGGGATGAAACGGAGAGCTCGTGCCTGAGAGGCTCAGAGCCTCTTTTGGGGGTGCTGAAAACATTTTGGAATAGGTTGAGGTAGTGTCTTAGATGTCCCTGAATGGTTCAAATAAAATGTGTTTCCTTTCCTGCTGAATGAATTTTACCCCAATTAAAAACAAAAATGAAATGAAGGATCTTAAAGACAGAAAGCTATTATACCATTCTATTTGCTATTGATTTAGACACATTGGATCGGAAAGGTGACCCAGTCATTTGCTTGCTTGGGGGCTGCCAGGACTGAGCACTCTGCCTTTCAAGTATATTGCAAGGTCAAAGGATGCAGCTTAGTGGCAGAACACTTGCCTAGGATATAGAATTCTATCTCCAGTACAAGTTTACAAAAGAAAATCATAGGGCACAAGCTATGGCTTTGGCTTTTGAATCCCGCTATCCTTAGCTAGGTTCAATTTCCTCCATTCTGTTTGTAATTTCCCAAACTTACTCTCTGTTCTAGAAAGAATAAAACTATTCTACTTACCACACCAGGACTGGACTGTTGTTAAAATAATGGTAGACCGGGACGGCAAGAGAGCTCAGCAGACTAAAGCACCCGCTTAAGCAAGCTGAGGCAGATGCAGGGACTGCAATTCAATCCCCAGCCTCACATGCCAGGCCAGCCCTGCCCCAGGGTGCCAGGGTCTGGGCATGGTGATGCACACCTGTAATCCCCACACTGGGGAGGCTGAAACCAGGAGGATCATAGGTTGAGTCCCTGCCCTGTAACAACCAAATATATCTTAAAAATTGTTAAAAAAAAAAAAAAAAAAGAAATTAGTGATAGATGTTGTTGCTACTGGATGCAGATTCAGCATCAATTGCATGCCGAATAAACTGCTTTTATTATTTTAGGACAAATACTACTAAAAATGTATTATGTCTTTACCATAATCTATCACAATCTATCTTTCATCATATTTCAGGACAATTTCTCCACCCTCTCCTCCATTTTTGGGACAAAAATGACAAGACCTGTTCAGTAAACAAGAGAAGCACTGATCTGCAGCCTTCTCCAGACAGGCAGCCTGGAGCAGATGATTCTGCTGGGCATGCCAGGTGGACCGTGCTCCCTCAGGAGAATCTTCCGCTGTCCATTCTTTCCACAGGCGACTGTGAAGAAAGCATTACTGCTGCAGGAAAACTTCAGAACGCTTTGGCCCAAGGCGGTCTGGCTTCACTGCTCCCTGTTTAGAGGAACCTAGAACCCTTCCCTACCGCTACAGTGCGGCTCAGGAGGGCTGCGGCCATGGGAACGTGCTGTCTCCTTCTCTCTGTGTTTTATCTCCTATTGGAAGGAGGGAGCTATGGATCCAGGAGAAGCAGCCTGGAGCTCAGGTCCAGGCCAAGACCCTTGCAGATCAGTGTTCAGATGAGCAATTGTATGTCTCTTCCCAGTTTTGGCTGAAAGAACTTGAGCTATCAACCAAACTTACATATTCCAATTCATTTTATTTTTATTCATACACTGCTATCTTGGCACATGACAAAAATCCAAGTGTCACGCTCTTGAAAAAGGAATACTTCATGAGTGACTAGATGAATAAATCATGGGGCTGAAGAAACACCCCTCACCTTGAAATGAAGGGGTTTTGCGTGGTGAGGACGCACCCTGACAGGCTCAATCGGTTCCACCTAGACTCGGACTCTCTCTGGAAATACTATTTTCATGGTACATTTAGCAAATGCTTTCTTATAATTGAACTTCTCTGAAACTACATATTATGCAAATAAATTAATTATCATTTGTAGCATTATAATGGCTAGTAAATCAATTCATAATTATATGACACTTAAAATAAATAGAATAACACTCTTTAAATTTCTCTACCGAAGTGCTAATGCATAATATGCTAATAGCACAGCAGTAAGATAGCAAAAGGCGAAGTGGTACCATGCGCTGCGCTCCCAGGGCCGGGGGCACAGTGGGGGCTCCCTGGCTGCCGGCCTTCCCCTTGTACCCTTACACGAAGGCCTGGGGAGCCACCCGTAAATACAGCCACTGGGCCTTTCCTGCCGTAGCCAGCGGCTGGCCTATGAGGCCAACAGAGAGCATGCGGAGGGAAAGCCTTCTGGGTCTTCACGTTGCTCCAACAGGGAATGTGTCTTCCAGTGATGCCCCTCCTCAAGTGGTGACTTTGCTAAGCAAAAAAAAATTGATAAGGTAAAATTTAAAAATAATGGAGAACTCCCTACACTAGCACTAAATTAGCAAAATGCCCCAGTGATAAAAAATATTGCGAGTGCAGCTCTCCTGGGACTTCAAAGGAGAAAGCCTCTGAAGACAGCAAGATGGAGAGGGACATGGGACAAGCCTGGCACCCAGGGGAGACAATGGGCACACAGCACCAGCACAGAGCCCTTCCTCATTTTTGTTGATTTCTTTGTGCATACCTGAAGATCCTTTAAACCAAAGAATGCTCACACGCCGAAGGTCCAGGGGAGCATTCCCTCACCAGAGACAGCTGCGTGCCCAGCAGCCTTCCACAGCAGGGGAAGCCAGCAGCCTTGTGCACGTTTCCTGCTGCCACGTGAGGTGCACACGTAGACGTGCTCCGAGGGAAAGGTTCCAAGTGGCACCCAGATGTGTGGCGAGGTGTGGCATGCACAGGCCTGGCTGGTGACGTTTTCTGCTTCACATAGCAAACTACGATGAAGAATGGTTTTCCTAAGGCCCCGGCGCTCTGAACCTCTGTATGGGAAGAAAACCAATTTACAAGCGCTTCTATTTTGTGAACTGCGGTTACAAGGACATGGACGCCAGGGAGGCGAGGTGCTCCCAACTTTGTGTCCATAACCGTGGAAAGTTCATTTCAATCTTCCACTTTGAAAATGTGTGAAATGTGGAATTTTGAAAGCTTACCGATTCACCTCTTATAAAATGGTGTAAGCTTAAGGCTAAAGTGTTAAAAAAATACTGATCACCAATTCTCAAGATAATAAAATTGTGAATAGATTTTGCTCATTACAACCCATTCCCAGTTGATTTGTTTCTAACTTTAGAAGTACCCAATCAATAGCTGTTTTTAACACATCCAATGTTTGTCAAATGTTCATCTATAAAACCAACCCAAGTATCCAGTGAACTATGCTAGAAAACGTTCTGTCATTCAATCATTCTTCCCACCAGCAGGTACCTGCTGTGCTAAAACTCTGGGGAAGCGCAAGGAAAGCCAGAAATGAACTCAGGTGCTTTCTCCCCGGTACACACCACTAAAAGCTCATTATAAAACAACATACTGACTCGGCCCTTTCATAATGCATCTCTAGTTAAAGATAAGGATAAAGTTTAAACTGGGCTCAAGTTACCGGAAATGGCCATATTGTTTTAATTACTGGCTGCCTCAGCTCACTTAGGGTCTCCAAGTCTAACCCGTTCTCTTCCAGGGCTTTCGCCTTTTGAACTGATGCATAGGAATCCTTTCTCTATGATTCTGTAATGTACCACTTCTTTCATGCAGGTTCTCTTTTCAAAACCCTTCTACTGTGGCTAAAGAAAGCAACCGCAAAAGGGCTGTCAGAACTGCAACCAAGAGAATAAGAATTATTGCAAGAATACCAGAAGCTCACTGGTGCCAAGGTCCTCGGAAGCCACATGCTGGCGTGCCCCCCTGAGCCTCCCTCCGTGGCCCTGAGGCCTCTCCCACCAGTGCATGCACTCACACACACACAATCCGTCTATGCACCACGGATGTAAGTTCTGGGCCAAGTTCTCTTCCAATTGTGTTTTTAAAATCATTTAACAGGGTACTAAATAACTAAGTGTTGTGCCATACAATGGTTTCCAGAATTTTTGTATGAACTTAAAAACTGTTACAGTGCATAACAGCACAGGTGTCTAATCCCAGCACCCCAGAAGCTGAGGCAGTAGGTTTGTTGAGATTTTTATGACAATCTGGATTAAACAACGAGTTCAAGGCCAGCCTGGCCCACATAGTGAATGCTTGTCTCAAAGAAACAGAAAGAACCCATTTACATCTCTCTCTCTCTCTCTCTCTCTCTCTCTCTCTCTCTCTCTCTCTTTTTCTCTCTCTCTTGTTATAATGGAGACATTCTGAAGAGCAGAAATGCTCAGCATTTCACAATCTCAGAACTACAAGAGTGCAAATAGTTCAGTATTCAGTACTTCTAACTGTCAGGAAAGTTAAAACTTCCAATGAGGGAGTACTGCTGGTAGAAAGCCACGGAGAGCCTCCCTGACACTGGAGCAGAAAGCCAAGCCCGTCTCTGATTTCCGGTGGCCTTCTGCCTATCCTAAAAATTATGTCTCGCGTTATCACCGCTGGCTGCAGCGGGATCCCGCCAGGGGTTCATTTCTAACGGCCACAGAGCAGAAGACAGCAGCTTCACTGCTAAACTCCCAGGCTTGTGGGGATCCTGAGTCACAACACAGCGCCAGGAAAGGCCCAAGGAAAGGTTCAAGACCAAATGTGTCAGGGGGCCCAGGCAGGAAGATGCAGCCCGCTTTCTTTGTTCAACTTCTATTTCCTATGTTACTGCTTAGTATTCAAGTTCTGTTTTCACATCCAGGGATAGAGCCATATCCCTAAGGACATTTTGATTTGTTTTTTTAGTTCTCTCAGAATAAAATATTCTAAAAATACCTTGCACCTCTATTCGTGTCTTTGGAATGCCTAATGTTATCTTTTCTCCCCAGGAATAAGCTGTGATTAAATAAAATTTTAGTGTCAGACTAAACTGACATACTATGTGTGGGGTTACATTGTGGAATAAGAAAAAAACATCTATTTTGCATGGTTCATTTATTCTGGATTATTCTGAGAGCCCTGAGGAGACGATAATATAGAGATAGCAGAAGAAGAAGGATGGGTGTGCCTCCTTAGCATGGTAATCCCAGGATTATTTCTTGTTGAGTGGTACAAAAGTTGTTATAGCAAAATATGTTTATTTTATGTGAAGCTAGGTCACACAGCTGAGCTATACCATAGCCTTTATGAAGAGGTTTGTGGTGTTTTCCTACCAGAAGACAATCTAAACCAGAATCAAAACATTCATTACACCGGTCCTTTCTCAGATAATCAGAATCTACTCTTTCTTTCTCTTTAGAGGAAAGATTCATAATTCTTTGAATCCCAGGGCAGCAGAATTAGCAAAACCAAAACTGGCTGAGGATTGCCAGCTGATTATTTTATAAAAGCTATCAGAATTTCCCTCAAAAATGGAGAAATATTTTTTTTTTTGTGTGGGAGACAGGGGACATAGTGAAAATTTTAAAAGAAAATTTTAAAAGAAAAATTTTTAAAAGAAAAGATGGTGGAGGAGACTGACAAGGCAGCGAGTGGAACTGTGAGTGACAGTGAATTCCTGTCATCCTCCGTGACCGCCAGAGGGGTCAGCTGAACACAAAGCTGTCGCCACCCAGGCTTATAACAGGCTCTCTATTGCTCTGGCGCGTGTAGCCGGCTCGTGTGCACAGCACAGGTGTCACAAGTCTTAGGATGGTCAGAGCGCCGCGTTCTGATCTCCAGGCAGGAGAGAAGAGCCTGGGAGACAGCTGGGATGGGCCACCAGATAAAGAGGTCGAAGGACTCGCAGTGGGGACTTAGAGCGTGGCCGACCATGGGCTCCAGGGGCAGCTCTCCGAGTCTCTCACAGTGGGGAGCTGAGGGACACCTCTTACCTGCTTGAAGAGCATTTCTCTTACAGAGAGAATACTGTTTCCAAGAGAGGTACAAATGGCAAGGAATAAAGATATCATTCAAATTTCTCCCTGAGCACCCAACTGCCGAGAATGCTCTTCGTTGTGAAAGTTATCTTTGGAAGAAGCTGGGCTCTGTGTTTTACAACATGTTATAGGGAATGATGCCAGGAAAAGCCTGACACAAAAGATGATAGAAGGGCTCATGAAGAAAAATCTGGATCTAAATAGTCACCTCCAAAACCAAATCTTCAGAGAAGTAAAAACAGAAATTGTAAAAGATAAGAAAATGCCTGTTTGATAACTTACTCCCATTAGGTTAGCAACAGCAGGTGAGGGTGGGACAGTGGAGAGGAATCAGTGGGGGGACCATGAGCATGGAACAAAATAGAACTTCTGTACTGATAGGTACTGAGCCACCTTTAGGAAAGTAAGTTGTACTTTTGCGTGGCATAAATCTTTGTCCAAGACAACTTTGTTCATGTGGCTCAGAGATTTTCAGATAGCATGTTAAATTTTAAGCTATTAAAACTACAACTAGTGTAGAACTCTGAGAGTAAGACAAAAGGCATTTGTCACTGGCATTTGCAAAATAAAGCCACCTTGTGAGTGGTGACATCCTGTTGCCAAACTAACTCCTGCAGCCTGAAAACATGGGTGCCCTGAGGATGGAAGAACTGTGGGTGTTGAACTCAATCCCGAGTGAATTCCAGCCTTAGTTGATCCCTATTGGTTGTGCTTTAGTTAACTAATTTCTCTAAGTCTCAACACTTAACTCTAGAAAGTAGAAAAACATTTTATTTATCTTGTTGTACAGTTACCCCTTTTAGTAAACACTACTATTTGCATTTTATTTTATTTCTCTCTGCAATGAACAGGTCTTCTCAAATGAACCTCGAGTGTTTTCTTCTGTTTCTTTCCAGTTTCAGACATTCTCCCCTTTAAAGAGAGGGCTGACGTCACTGCTAATAGCCTGGGAAACCAGCCACTCCACACTCACCTATGAGGGACAGTGACAAAGTCACTAAGTTTTGATCCCAGCTGGATTCAAGAGTCCTTGAGATGCTCCCATTTCTCAACTCTTAGGGACTTCACCCTGCCTCTGTTACTTGGGGAGAATTTCAGATGCAAAAGACTTTGTTAATTTTGCATTTTACCTTCCGCCTCAGAAGACGAACACCATCACTAACACCTTAGCAATGACGGCCAACAATCATGTCCCCATGAGCCACTGGAAAGGGTCATAAGAAACCAATGAACCAACCGGTGAACGGGTTCAGGGCAAGTTATTGCGCTTACGTTTCATAGATCTCCCTGCATTGCCTTCACCGTTGAATTTTCCTTTGGGGCCTTGCAGGACAGTGAACTTGTGAATTCACCTCCAAGAAGATGACAGAAATCTCATGCTTTCTATTCTGCACTGCATCAGCACTGCCACTATAGCTTGAATCTAGGCATCCCCCCAAAGCCACTTAGAGTCCTGCAGCGGTTTCTGGACTTTGTCATTGACTATGGCGGGTGTGGGTTCTGCACCGGCCCCAGGGGAGTTAATTTGCCATACAGTATAAGGAGGGCAGAGGGGCCAGCTGGCTGCCTGAGGTGCTGCCACTCCCTTTCCTCTCGCTGTTTGCCACCGCCATGAAAGACTGCCCTCTGCCTTTTGCCACCCTGCCTTGGAGCCAGCAGGATATGCCCTGAAACCTCCACGAGCCCTGGGCTAAGTAAACCTTTCCTCCCTTCATTTTGGGTGTCGAGTGTTAAGTGACAGAGACAAGTGTCTCATATAAACTTTGGTCTATAATACATATTCAGTACTTGTTGATGAGTGAAATTACCCTGAATTGGGTACTCTAATTAACTTAGCCAGGTAGCCATGCATGTTGCAGAATTTCAGAAATGGAAGTACTTGAAAACCAGCCTAACTTCAATGGGGAGAAAAGCGAGGCCAGTCGCATGTGAGAACTTAGAGTGAGGCTGTGTACAGAACAGTCAGCCCTGGGCCTGTGGCCCTGCCCCAGCACGGAAGGAAAAAGCTCCCTGGACTTCTTCTGAGGTAGACAGCGTGACGAGGATATGTGGGGATTTTGTTTTTTTTTGGTATCCTGTATTATTTATTTACAAAGTTTAAGCATGTCTTAATATCTATCACTTGGATAAAATAACTTTCTCACCAGAGTTATGAAAACTTTTCCTCAAGTGTTATCCGCAGTTAACTAAAGATATCTCTGTTCTTTGTCTGCCTCCTTTGGAATAAGAAGTCACCACTGCAAATCACCACTACCATTGTGAAATAACAGGAAGCAGTGCTTTTTATCAGGGAGGTGATCTACAGTTTTCCGTACATTTTCTACGTTCCTGATAAGGGTTTTATGTGTGCCAAGCCTGTGGTTCTAGGTGGAAGGCAGAAGATGGAACTGTGGTCCCTCAGAGACCAGGTCTCTATGACCACCACAAGGGTTAAATTGTAGACAGATTTCCTTTCACTGGACACAGTGCTGCTACTCTCAGCTGAACTGTTGTTGTTCTTTTGAAACTTTCTGGAAAACAAAAAAACTGGAATTAGAAAAATAAATAGGGATCATGACGTGGTCTCTGCGCATATTACACGTTATTTATGGGTAAACGAATGCCCACAGCTCTTATTAATCACACCACATCAGCCTTCCTGGGTCTCCAACACACAGAAGTCCAATATGTCCATAATTTTATTCCTTTCCTCTCTTCCTATTGTTTCCAGAGTTTAATCACCTAACTTGTCATTATGTTTTATAATGGATTGCTCAGCCCACAACACTAGGAGGGATTTTGTTTATATTAACATCCAACAGGGAAAATAGTATTATACAATCAAATATTTTGTTCAAATTAAATTTAATCACTTTCTTCATCAAAATAACTGTTTACTGCATAATGAAGTTCTAGGAATGCCACATCAGCTGCATGATAAAGCAAGCATAAATCAACAAAACGACATCAAATTTGTGCAGATTAAAATAAATATTGAGAACATTTTGAAATAGTCAAAGCTATTGGAGCACAATCAAGTTTCCCTTAGGAGCCTATTGCTTCCACCCCAGCAGATATCTAGGGGTCCGTGGAGACCTCTTTCTGCCCCTGGACAGGACTGCAGACTGCGCAGTGTCCAGCATAAATGCTCTAGGAAGGCAGTCGGAACCCAGGAGAGAAAGCAAAGACGGGGAACCTCACTGCTCTACTCAGGGGCCCCCAGGACTGCATGGCACCGCCTCCCGCTTCCAACTCTCACGCCTCTCGTTGAGGCTAAGCCGATACTGGCTGATAGTTTACGTTTAGAAGCTTCAGGTCAGACTTGAGCTGGAGATACTGTAACTGGAAAGATCTGAAATCTCAACTCATTTTTAAAGGATCAGAATTACATGGACAGTTGAAAAGTAGAGCTACTGAAATAATATCGAAAGGAGCACGTTTCGCACAGTAAGGTGAGAGCTCAACGGATCTGAGCGGAAGGGGCGAGGCACAGAGCAGCGCTTGTGTTTGGCGCATCCAGCGCTGCTTCCCACCCAGCACGTGGTACCAGGTAAAACTCTACCCACGGGAGTAAGGCTCAGCCACGGCCTTCCACCTAGAGCGTGGCTTCTGAGAACAGCGAGCGATTAAGCGTTCCAGTTCATCATTGTCACAGAATCTCCAACAGTCTTTCATATACACACACATTAAATGCACAGAGCGATCAATTATTTGGCTTTTAACTGTTTCCGTTTTAATTTATGAACCTTCTTCCTTCTGACATGCGTGATTGACAGCAGATGGCGGGGGAGGGGAACCAAAGCATCCACGGCCTTTGGACGGGACGCTCAAGTCGCCCTGCCCTGCTCTGCTGTTGGCGTGAGACAGCCTCAAGCCGATTAAACCCCTCTGCTGGCTACGCTGCACAGGGCAGATTTTCGGGATTCCAATATCCATTTCTGCAATGATGTCTTTATTCAAGATCATAGAGAAAGCGTGGACAGCCGTCCTGCCATGCCACCCTACTTCCAAGCGGCTGGCCGCGGGGGTCTAGTCCTTCCCCTGGTCGCCAGAATGGCGTGCTCCTCCTCGTCTTCACCAAGCCACCAGGTGTTCTGTGGCGACTTTGTCCCCACTGCAATCAGCTCACAGAAGCGTTTGGTGCTCCTGCTCTGCTGAGAGGCTGGATGAGGCCCACAGACCTCCAACCTCTGCATGCTTCCACCTGCTCCACACAGAAAGAACGCTACAAAGACTCTGGAATAATTACCACCATTCTTTATGAGACAAGGCATAAAAAATGCATAGAAAGTACAACGCTGACTTTCCGCTTTAACGTTAATCCAAGAGTTGAGAAGACAGCCAGTGCTCTGAGACAATACTGGAGCAATTCAAGACAGTGTTAGAGTTTTTCTCCCACAATTTGACTGTCTAACTGGGATGAAAGAACTCTCGGCTTTGGGCAACACCCTCAGAGAGCAAGTGTCACGTGTCAATTCCAAAGGATATTTTCAGCGGCTCAACACGCGATCTCTGCGCTTCAGTGTGAAGCGGTCTGTGGGGAAATACGGTGCTAGCAGTTGGCTCGAACAAGACCAATTTTGTATTTCGGAGTGAAAAAATAAAGGGGCTTGAAATCAAGAGTTTTTGTCGATAGATCGTACACAGAGAGCAAACCTCAGCAGCTGGTGCCCCGTGCTGCCCTTCCCCGGCAGCTCCTCGCCGTCCCTTCTCTTGCTGTCTCAGAAGGACGAGCTTCCCATAGTCTGACGTGGGACAGTCTCATTTTACACTTAATTGTTCTTCCTAGAGAAACCTTTTGTTGTTATTCCTGTGACTCAGAAGGGACCCCAAGACCTTCGTTAGATTGGAATCCAATGCATCAAAACTACAGGCTCTTGCAGTGAAAGGTCACGCTCCCCGTGTGGTCAGCGTGGTCACAGCACAGCTTGAAATGCCAATGCCGAAGGAACTGGCAAATGGATATCAATTATAGCTCGATGGAACAACCATTTCACTGAAGCCACAAAGCCTAAAACGTTTCTTCCCCAGAACAGATTTCCATGAAGCCCACACACTATGTAACATGCACATTTTCATCCCCAAATGTAAAACTTCTCCAGAAGAACAGAAACTTTGACTCTCCTTTGTCATTTCCTTAAGTTCTGAATTCTCACAGCCCTGATGCTTCAGCCAACTAGCCCTGGGAGTATACTATTCTAGTCTTGGTTATATACTATTCTCTCTTGCGTAGTCTTTCTCTTTCTCATTTGCCTGTGTCAAATAAGTTATAAAATAGTTCATGGTATGAATCCCGTGATTCCCTCACAGCACCATTTGCTATGAATGGAAAAGTTCTTATCAATGGCTTTATGAGTGAGTAGCTTTATGAAGTGGCTTATAGCTCTAGACTCTGTCGCCTTATCATTCTTCCAGTCTGGGCTGGGGTCCTCTCTGAGTTTGTCTGTATCTTGCTGTGTGTCTGTGGTAATGGGCAAAACTCCAGTGTGGTTTATACCTTTCTTCCTTCTGTTATGAACCCGCTCAATTATAAATGGGACTGGTTAGTAGGTCAAAGTTTCATTTTTTTAAATATAACAAATTCTTTTTAAAATATAATAAGCCTTGCACCTAAGAAGACTTTAAGAGACATGAGGAGGAACCTTAATATAATGGCCATGACATTACAGTTTCATCCCCAGGATAGTAACATGCTCTCCAGAACTGGCTGCCTCACTGGAGGAGGCCATGCTGGGGCTGGGGTCATGTCTGAGCACCAGTGGGCCAGGCCTGGGGACACAGGGCCAGCACAGCAGCCCTGCTGAAATCATCCGGCCAGCCCAGAGCTCCTTTCCTGTAACTCTTCCTAAAACTAAAACATGGAACGCTATCAAACCTAAGCTTCCTGAAAATATTTTTGAAGGTCAGACCATATTCTCAGATTTCAAAAAAAACCAAGTCTGTTCTGAGTCTAAAGGAAAAAGTTTCAAGTAACTTGAGTAAATTAAAGACATTCTCTTGATTTTTTTCTGTTTGTGTGAGTCCTAAGGGAACATATTTTAAAACAAAAGCAAAAATTAGAGCGTTCTTTCGGCATGGAACGCCCGTCGCTGGTCCCTATTTGTGTCAGACCCTATCAATCGATCTCAGTATCTTCACGCAGACTGAACAGAGAGCAGGAGCCCAAGCCGCTCAGGAGAGGACAGCTCTTCCCTCCTGAGGACTCAGCCGCTGCGCATTCCGTTCCAGAGGCGCAGGCAGAAAACGAAGGATAACAGAATACAGTCAATGAAATCAAGACCATTGATTATGGAGAACATGAGCAATGAAGAAATCAATGAACATTTAAAATCATTTAAAGCTAATGTATGCAAAGTGAGCTTAAGAAGAATGCTGCTTTCACACCGTGTTGCTCATAATGGTTGTTTCTATGAGTTTATTCCTAGGGACACCTTGCATTCATAATAATCCAAAGTATCCAGAATTTAATGCCACTTGGACCCTATGACCCAAGTATGACCCACTGGGAATACACTTGAGAAGTAGGAGCAAACCCTAAAAACATGACCACGGCAGAAGCCTTGACGATTTTTAAACAAAGTCTCTCTCTCTCTCTCTCTCTCTCTCTCTCTCTCCTCTCTCTTCTCTCCTCTGTCCTCTCTCTCTTCTCTCTTTCTCTCTCTCCTCTCTCTCTTCTCTCTCTTTCTCTCTCTCCTCTCTCTCTTTCTCTCCTCTCTCTTCTCTCCTCTGTCCTCTCTCTTTCTCTCTCTTCTCTATTTCTCTCTCTCCTCTCTCTCT
>PVKN010022846.1:0-15009 GCA_004027915.1 Capromys pilorides | reverse complement strand
CCATGAAGTGGAACTTGCCCTTCATGTGAGGAGGATGATCATGATTGGTGCTTTGTTTCTGAGTGGGAGAGTGCTGGTGAGGGCCCTGGTGGACAGTTGTGTGAAAGTCTTGAATCATCAGAATGATTTCGCTGATTCCCAGATGTTGCATTTGGTGCTCACAAATTGTTTTGATGCATGTTTAGCATTTTAATCTCTTCTCAGGGGAGAGTGGGATATGTCATTCTGCTCACCCACCTGACCTCGGACCCATCAAAGATGTGATTCAGTTGTTAGGACAACTTCTTTTAATGGTTTTTCTTTTTTTTTTTCTTTTTTGAGAGCACTGGTTGGTGAAAAGCATTGGTGCTTCTATCTGAAGTCTCTCTAAGAATCTCATTCCCTCTGCCTTGACTCTGGCCTTAAAGCTATATAATTGGGCAGTCATCACAGTTCTGCCACTTACTAAGAAGGTGAGTTAACACTAGGCCAGTCACTCCACCTCTGGTCATTTCTGTCAATGACTTAATGATCTGGATGAAAAACTCTTAAGCTCCATCAGTGGTTTCCTATTCACTTACAGCGTGCAGTACAGCTGGACCCCTGCTGGGACACATCCAGCTTGATGCATCATGGAGAGTGCCTTACTGGTGATACTGATGGTCTAGAAATTGTCCATCCACCAGCTAACCACTGGCACATACGTACACATACAAACACACACAAACACATACAGAGAGAGAGATTTACACAAATTTGCATGTTCTGTATCTCCTGTATTGAGTGACATTTCATTATTATGTTTTAAAACACTATGTTAATAATAATGGATAACATTTATTCAGCACCATGTATGTGCTTCTCTCTTTACTACCTGCTCCATCTGCAATATCTTAATCTTCCCAACAACCCTGAGGGAGGTAGTTAACAGATGGTGAAGGGAAAACTTTACAGGGTCTAAGCAACTTGTTAACTTGTTTGAATGTATACTCCTGTGATCTAAACCCTGATCCTAGAGTCCAGGCTCTTGTCAGTCTGTTAGAAAGCATAGGAAAACAATTTATAAATTCTACAGCACTCTGCAGATCCACTACCATTATAGTTACTGCTAAGCTTCTTACAATTCGTAGTGTGATGCACGGTTAGGAGAAGAATCAAAATCTCAAGTCCCCCCAGGGGCAGATTTTCTATTCAGTAGGGAAGCATGTTGTGAGCACTCACATTTGGGTGAAGATGTGCCTGCTCTACATGTTTCCAAGAGTTCTTAGGTTGTGGAGACTGAGCGTACAAGGTGACTAGAGAGAGAGAGAGAGAGAGCTAGGAAATTCCAACTTCCAACCCCTTCCACTGATACTTATTTAAAATATTGTCTCGATTTGACCGTGATCCAGAGAAAGGGTAAGAGACTTTTGAGGCTCATGTGAGGACACCAGAAAGCTTGGAGGCTGAGGGGACACACTGCTAAACTTTAGCTAAGTTAAGGAAATGATCAAGTAAGTCAGTTCTTAGATCATTCCCTTCACTAGTTGATGCTGTTTGGGGAAGCAAATAAGCTAACTATGGCTGGGAATACCTAAATCCTAGACTCCAAATGTCACAAAGCCAATAGAGACTTTTGAAAAGATCTTGCCACATATTTAACAAATTGCATTGATGACTCATTGCCCTTCCTGACAGTCTGTCCTTCTGTCTCCTGGATGTCTCCTTTCTTATTTGACTGTGAGGGTGTCCATGTAGGGAACTATGGGCCTGCCCTTCCACTTACGTTTTGCATGTTAGAAGATACAGACTTAAGTGAAAGAGACTAGAAGGCTTGCTGTGGGCCCCAGGGATGCCCTCAGGGATCACCACAGGTGTCATGCTTGAGTGAGCCTGGCTTGAAGTAATTGTTTTTTCTGTAGAAAATTCAGACTCTGAGATTTCCAAATGGGAGAATATTATCACTCTTCCAGTAGTCACTAACTGGTGGTTAGGTTGTTCTGTGTCATAGAAAGGAGTACATACTTCTTTCTTATATCAAAATGAGGCAGCACTGGGGTCAGTGGCAGCAGGTCTGTGCCCAGAGCATGGAGGTAGCATCCTCTGAATTTCATCTCTGAAAGCAGTGAGCACTGTCTCCATCCCACAGCAGGATGTTCGTTTACAATCAGCAAACCATTATGGCTCTGTAAGGCCGTCTGCAAAGCTCTACTGCTGGGGGGATACACTGAACATGTAAAACATAATCCCTCACTGAAACCTTAAATTATCCAAACCAAAAGTACTTTCCGGGTCTAACTGGCCGTTCTCAGTGAGGAGGTTTGTTTTCATTTGCTTCATTTTTCTTCTTTTGGCCTTTGAGCTGACTCTTGTCAGTTTCGTTCCTATTTAAAGTTAGTTTCACCTTTCAGTTCCCTGAGCCTTATAGAGTTTCAGTTCCCCATGTGGTATGTGGGGTGAGGTATGGAAGGGAGCTTTGTAATTATGTCTAAAAAAAGATTTCCTTAGCTATAATAAAAAATATGGGACAATGAAAGAAAAGCAGTTTGATTGAAGCATTAATGTAGACTTACAACATTACCAAATCATTTATAGGAACTCTTTAAGCCTTATGTTCCTCATCCAAGGTATTACACTACACTATCAGTCCCTAATCTGGCTATACATTAGGACCCCTAAGAAAATTTTTGAAACAGCAACAAAAATACCAAAACACCTAATAATCTGGTTCCTGTCCCATCCCAATAAAACCAGAAAACTAAAAGGAAAGCTTTAGGCCCAAACTCTGTTCCAGGTGTGACAGCAATTTGCATGTGAAATGGGTGAAAATAGCTGGTCTGGAGACAAGGCTGAGGACCTGAAATTCTTCTGAGCCCTGCATTCTCAGTCATTGTTGTCATGGGGGTGGCTGTGATTAGAGCAGCAATAACAATATTGGAGCCATATGATTGCATGACCTTGGGTGATGATTATATTTTCCGTCAATCCTCAACTTCCTTCCTGGTGGACAGCTGGTGGTTTGCACTGGAAAGGTGACTCCCTAGGATATTTTCACCTTGAACTTCCCACTATTGGTCATTGAGACAGAAAGAAACTACTCTCATCAAGTCTCAGACAACTCTCCTTGGGTGGGCAACAGAGGAAGTTGGCCTCTGTGAGTGCATCACAGAGACCACCAGTGCATCCATACCTAACGTGGTTAGCCTAACCTTTAAAAAACCACTCTGCTTGGTCAGTTGAGATCTCCATGGAGTCAAGACCAGCAAATGCTAAATTCAGCATCTTGCTCTACTGACCTGATTTCTAATATTTATGAAAGGCTTTAAATCCCAGTGCTTTTAATTGTCTTCAAGTTGAACCTTTTATTCAGAAGCATTCCAGTTTATACACCACCTCTTTGCTTTCCTTTTCCCTCTTCTCCAGCTCATGCCAACTCAAACATCACAGAATCACAAAATCTGATGTAAATTCCAAATGTGCTTTGTGACAACAATATATGTTCAGGATTACACAGTCAGTTAACCTTGACTATGTTGTTGTTTCTTTTGTTTTTAGGTAGCTGCAGAGATGGGGTGAGGTGTAGAAAATATTTTCTAATACAAAATGCATTTAAATAACTTTTTATGCTGCCATGCTGTTTTCAGACTGATAAAGGAGTCTCAAGTAAGATTTAGATTATGTTTGTGGTATGAATCACGTTTACAACCTTTGCAATTGGCTGAGAAATTTGATACAGTAGTATCCATTGTGCAAGAGATCTTTTCAAATTGAAGCAAAATGTGAAAGTCGGTCACAGCATTTGTGAGTGTCTACCTTTGCCAGGGATTGACTCAGACTCTTTTGTGGACTTCTCTCTAATCCTCACCACAAAGTTGACTATTATTTTATTTTACTAATAAAAAATACAACTGAAGTTTGGCAAGTTTATAAAAGTTGCCCAGGGTCAAACAAAGTGACAAATAACAGAGACAGGAATCAATCCAGTCAGTCACGAGAGTCCTAGCATTCTCCCAGGCACCTCACTAATTCTGAAAAACTCTTAACTCCCCAGTGAAAGGAACATGTTCTTCAATGAGGGCATCTGTGTGTCACAGTGCTCTTCTTAGATCTATATAACATTGGGCCAATGAATTCCCTAAGACAATCTATCATGTTTTTTGCTAAAAATAAAACAAACAAAAAAACAAAAAACCAGACTTATGGTACATATGTACTGCCTTTGAGTAGAGCACTGATAATCATTATTCAATGTGACCCTCATAATAAGCATATAAAGTGGTCAGAGCCATCATCTTTTCTTCTTTTCCCCCAAATAAGCAGAATACCAGAGCAAAGAAGAATCTATTGCCCTGTTCATATTTGTAAAAACTTTAAGTATCAGACCCAGTCCTAGAACTCAGGCCTTCTGACTCCTGGTCTAGTGCTCTTTTCATTGCTGCGAATGTTAGGCTTTTGTGTGTATCTAGGCCTCCTTTTTGTACCCTGGCTGACCTAGGCCCTCAGAAGCAAAAAGGTGGCTAAATTAGAACTATTAGGTAATAAGCTGCACCAGCTGGCTAGACTGGTCTTTCCAGTTACCTGGCATTATAGCCAATCAACAGTTCTATCAAGCTGCTAAAGTTTTTCCTTCCTTTTTTTTGTCCTATTCAGGCTCTGTTTAATTCCTTTCCCACCCTCAGCAAGCTGTTCTCTTCTGTCTCCACTATGCTCTCGCCAGTTCCCTCTCTAGGCTAGCTCAGGCCCCACTCTTTCTTGATAGTGGTTGGTATTAGCATCTCCCCAGGTCGTTTCTAGGTCACTGCTATCTAGACAGCAGAACTTGTTAAGACAATAGAACTTTGCAATTTTTTTGAGGTTTTCAAGTATATGTAAAGCTAGAATATTTACCTATTCATTTCTATGTGTCAGGTTTGGGGATGAAGATGGAAATGGAGTGTTTAGTATAGTTTTAAGCACAGACCAATTCAAATAGCAGATCCATTTGCTTTTCTCAGATTTACCAACATAGTATTATCCAGATCATGGGATATGGTGTTATGTAGAAAGAAACCAAGTGCAGGGACTCGTTAAGAGATTCTCACTGGGGCTGGGAACATGGGAGTGGTGCCCAGAGAAGGCAAGGCAGTGCAAGTTTCTGGGGTGACCGAGCCAAGTCCTTCAAAGCATATTTAACAGCTTTCTCACATTCAGTGATTAGCACCTTTAGTATAACTACTTCAAGAGTAGATCTGGGGTCAGAATTTAAAGGCCCCAAACTGAACTCAAATATTGACTTGCTTTTAGCTCTTAAGCCCCATCACTGTTGAGTCATTCATACATCCTGTAGTCATTAAACAAGGCACAGTGTCAAGTTATACATAGCATAGAAGGGCTGTGATGATGCAGTATCTGCCACCAAAGAGATGCCCAGTTAGGATGCAAACAGTTACACACACACACACACACACACACACACACACACACCTTACTAAGTTAAGCACACACACATTTGTGTTAAGTTATGCACAAAAAAGATGAAATTATTCTAGATATTGTAGGAACTTCATTTGCAGAAATCTTCACTGATGTATTTAATAGAGCTGCAAAGGTAAAGAGGGTAGGGAGGAAACCTACGAGTCTACTAAGAAATTGCTCCAGATATTAAGAGAATACGAGGAGCTGCATAAATTAAACTAAATGAGATAGGTGGTTACAAAAGATATTGAAGGCCAACTCATGGAAGTCAGACTTGGATGGAAAGAAGATGTACAGGCATTAACGTCTAAGGAAAATACCTAGAGTAGTGTTATTGGGTCTTCAAATTAGAATAGGAATTTGCTCCACTCTAGACCTTCTGCCCTGTATGAGGATCTGGGAGCAATGGCTCCAAGGTGTCTTCATTCTTTAGGGGAAGAAAGTATCACAAGCAAGAGTTGGGTCTGAGGCTGATAGTCACTGTATGGACTGCTTTACACGCCTCCTGTGAACAACTTGGAAATGTGACAGCAGTCTTTTAAAGCAGTGCAGCTCTTTCTCCAGTATTCCTGTGATATCTACTGGAAGCCAGAGTTCAAACAGTGTTTGGAAAGAGAGTCCTAATGGGGTGAGAACACTGAATACTGTCTGAACCCTCAACAGCATTTGACACAGCGACCCCACCCTTCTCCTTGAAATATCCTTCCCTGAGTTTCTGGAACACCATGCTCTCCTACTTCACTGGTGACTCCTTTTCTGAATCTTTGGTTTGTCCTCCTCATCTCTTGACCTGTACACCTTGGATTGACCTGACTCAGTCCTCTCTGTGCAGATACTCTCATGTCATTAAATAGAACATGCCCATCACGGACATGTCTGCTGATCTGGAAACTCCTATCCATTATATTTTTCACACAGATGTTCAAGTGATCATTTAAACCTCAGTTAAGATGCTTCTCTGCTCTAGACCTTCCACCAATGCTCCCTATGTTATTCTATACAAAAGTCAGCTCTTGCCATGACCTGTAGAATCCTGTATGCTAGCTCCTGTTTTCTGCTTGGCCTCCTATCTCTCTGCCAAGTAGAATAATCTAAGCAACAAACTATATACTTGGTGTTTGATGCTTTTTCTACCTAGGGAGGCTTTCACTGAGAGCCTTACAATGTTTTGTCTGAAGCTCTTTAGCTGATAACCTTGAGTATCAGTTATCCACGATACCCTTGTTGACTGCTTTCTGTAAATTTCTCCCTTTCCGACTGTCCTTATTCTGCTGAACCTCTCTCATTTTTGAAACTGGCATTTATCTCCAAATCATATCATGTGCATTTAATTGCTATTTTGTTACCTTATTTTCTGTGCTAGAGTAAAAGCAGTTTGAGGGCAAAGACTTTGTTCTGCTCATGATGTATCTTTGAAGCCAGAATGTAGTGCATGGCACCTGGTGGATGCTCAGTAGATATGTGTGGGATGATTTAGGCAACGATCTCTAAAAATAGAACTCAGGACAGACACTGAGTTAGAGTCTGACCCATGATGAACTTTGTTAAATGTCATAGCAAAGAAGTGTCCTTAAAGTGGTAAACATTGAGTTAAGGCACGTTTGCCTCAAATGCAGTTTTTAGGACTCTCACAGACCACTGTTTCTTTAAGTGCTAAATGGATACCAATACCTTACCTACAAGATAAAAGTAAAATCACTTGGGGAGGTAGATACATTTTTTCCTTTCTGAAAAGAAAGTAGCTTTGGCTCTTCTTCCTTTCTTGGAGAAGGTTGTGTGTTCAATCAATTTCTTTTGCTCTTCATTTAGCACAAAATAGAAACATAGAGGCTGTTGTTTTCATTTCCACATTACACACACATTTTGTAGGTGCATATGAAAGCACTCCGTTTTGTTTTGGTGATGGTTTCTTATTTTATCACCTCTGTTTATGTAGTTTTTGTTTTGTTTTAAAATGACAAATGGCCAGCAACTTTTCTGAACCCTGTCGAACTAGTACCCAAGCTACAGAATAATTATTTAGTGAATAGCAGGTCTGGTTAATACTGGAGCAGATCAAATTAGTCATTATTAATTATGCCTGCTTTGACGGTAACTTCATCCCTTTCAGAAGTACTGCTCTTTATTAAGAAGTAATAGCTATGAGGAGAGGATGGTTACATGTGCTATAGTTTTGCCCATACTTTAGTAGGAGAGATAATGGCATGCATCCAGACTTTTAAAAGAAACAAAAACAAACAGGCAGCCATGAGGCATCTCGCTATTATTGTCTACCATTCAAATTCTAGTAATATAGAAGGAAAAAGAAGAAGAAGGAAAAAGACAGTATATTACCTGCTTACTGGGAACAAAGTAAACAATTAGAATAATACCAGAGAAGTGGGCTTTTTAAACCAACACATAGTAGAGCCAAACAAACTTCCCATCTTAGTTTCTCTTCCAATACTTAGCTCTTAGGATGGCAGCCTCAAAACTTCTAGAGTTCTTTCTGTTTTAAGGTCCTATCCATGTTGGCATGTCTGGAACAATTTTTAAGAATAAGACCTGCTCTTTGCCAGGGAAAGTTGATCAGGAAGCCTACTGTGGAACTTTAGACCAAGTGGAACTATGTGACAGTTGGAAAGCAGAGTCAAAGAAAATGGCCAGGCAGTGAACAAGTCAGGGCCACTGGCTTCAGTTCTCACTGTGGGACTATAGGAAACTTCCTAACTTCTTGGAGATTTGGTGTGAGCATTCATAAAATGAGATGGTAATATGGAAAACAATCCTTAAAAAAGAAAGCATGTTCTGACACAAGGTACAGCCTGGGTGAACCTTGAGGACTTTATGTGAAGTGAAGTAAAGCAGTCTCAAAGAGACACACACTGCACAATTAGACTCATGTGCTGAACCCAGAGAGGAAGAATCAAATAGTGGCTGCCAGGGGCTAGAAGGAAGAGGTGATGGGATATTGTTCTTTAATGGGTGTAGACTGAAGGTTTTGTAAGAGGGGGTGGTCCTGTGACTGGGTGACAGGACATAACAGTATGATTGTACTTAGTGCTGCAGACCATACTCTTAAGATGGCTAAAATGGTCAATTTTATGCTATAAGGGTTCTACTACAATTTAGAAAATTAGAAAAAAAAACCCAAGTGGAAAGATAATGACTTCTCAACAATTTATCTTTTAGTATTGATGTCATGCTAACTCAAAGGGCAAGGGAACCTTAAGCTAGACAAAGCTTCAGAAGCCTTAAGAGTAACTGAGGACTCTGCAAATGATATGAGAGTAAAGCAGACAGACACGTGGAGTATGACCATTCACATCTAAAATATGCTGAGGGGAGCCACCCACCATGCTGATTGGGGACCCCAAATGTATGTTCTTCTAGTTTATTCAGCAAAGGATAAGAAATCAGCAAATTCAACTAAACAATTTGCATTCACCTTTGGAAGGTTGTACCTGCTTGAAATGGTGAGAGTATTAAAGAGATTTATACCAGGAGTGCTGGTGCATGCCTGTAACCCTCACACTGGGAACTGCAAAGGTGGAAGGGTCATAAGTTTGAGGTTTATCTGGACTACATAGTGAGTTCGAGACCAGTCTGAACTACATAGTGATACTCTGTCTCAAAAAATCCAAAACAAAACAGAACAAAAACAAATAAAAGAGTGAAAGATTTAGTCACCATTCCAGTGTCATAATTCTGGGCTAAGTGCTCTGTTCTGATGCAGTACTAAAAAAAATCTGTCACTGTTGCGTCTTTAAAACCTTGACATCATCACTTAAAGAGCATATAAAATGTGGGAATAAAATGCATTTATAGGAAATTGTAGTTTATCTTAAATAAGACTTCCATATAGTCATTTTTTAACAGACCAGTCTTCTGCTCCAAAGTTCAAAAGCTGATGAATTTGAAAATAGTCTGTCTTCTCTTAAAGTGGTTTAGTGACCTAAAAGCATGCAGAGATGAAAATTTGGAATCCTATTGCATCATGCTTATCATAGTCCTTAAAACTAGCTCCTTGGAATGTTCTCCTGACTGGTGTTTCTCTTAATAGACTGTGAGCTTCTTGGAACCTAGATTCCTGTCTCTTTTGCCTTAGTGTCTCTATGTACAAATCCAGTGGATACTCAGTAAATGAACCTTGAAATGATGGTGAAGATCTCTAGATTACTCCCTAAGAAGAACCTGTGCCCCTCCTTAACAATGTAAATCTTTCTAGAATCTGAACAGGGCCGGCATTTCTGGCGTGTGATTTGGGGCAACCTTGATATCCCAGGATCCAATGTTGACTGCCAGAAGATTATAAAATTGTCATAATATGTTCTTCTGATCCTACTGTAATCATAGGAGCTTGGCATTTTTGGCGTTTCATCTATTTTGCCTATTAGGTTCGCTAAATCTTACCAAGATATATCTTGATTTCAATTCACACACATGAACTGAAAGCATTTTCTAACATTTCAATGTGTGTGTATGTATGTATGTGTGTGTGTGTGTGTATGTGTATGAGTGTGTGTGTTTCATGTGAGTTATGTGTTACAGACATTGGTTTACAACATCACTTTTTCAGATTTTGTTATTTCCTATAGCTTTCCATTAAATCCTTTTCTACATTGAAGGAATTGAACTATTTATAATATAGCTTACTTCATTAACAACTGTAAGGACTAATTAAGGATATTTACCAAGATTTTTGGTGATTACTGGATTTTTTTCTTATTAGATTTGGGTATTCTGTTAGTGGATGTATAGGACTCATTATTTAACCATATCAGACAGTGAATTGCACAAGACATAGTTTCTATATCATTGCAAACCCTATAAAGTATGTAGAGAGGTATATTTTACCGAGGACTTGCTCGGGAGTCACAGAAGCTGGGACCTTGATTGGTGAGCTAGCTGGCTCGGGAAGGGAACTCTTGTGCTAAGTTCAAGGTGTTCAACAGTTGGATACTTTCCCAGGGAACCTGATAGATCCCTTATACTCAAAATATCCCCTTCTTTTCTCTTTATGTTACTTTGTAATCCTCCTCATAGCAGTTCCACCTTCAGAAACTTTGGACTTGATCTGAAAATGCTTTTTTGGTATTTAGTGCTGGTGTTAAGAACTGCAAGTCTCTTAGAAGCAAAAAGGGAAGAAGTACTGGTATTTTCTTCAAACTACAAGAATTTCCTTTTCAAATGTGCTGCTTATCTCTGCTGTTCCCGGATGGTGATGGCAGAGCCAAGCGTCCGTTGGAAGAGATGCATTTGGATTGCCTTGGCTCAAGCCCAGTCTTCCTGGAGCTTCTGATCTTCTAAATTTACTCGCCTCTTCTTTCTTCTGTGCCACTTGGTGTCTGGAAATAGGGCCCAGAGAGACACCAGTGCTACCTAGTACCACACACTGTTGAAGCAGCCAGGGCTGTGGGCTGACTCAGTGCCCTGCGGGAAGCACTCACACATGTGCACAGCACTGGTAAGGCCCTCCTTTAGCATTCGGATCTAACCCCCTGTGTGCCCACATGTTGTCTAGACTGGGAAAAAGAGGGCTCACAAAAATATTTCACTGCAGGAGTCTCTGAATCCTCCCTCTCAATCCCACCCTCTAGAATGAACCCATGAGAATACGTAGCTATTAGTGGGTCCTGGCGTTCTTTCTAAGGCAAGAGGAAAATGCTCTTCCTGTCATCTTCCACCTCCTTTTATGAAACTAACTGAGAAATACCTGACACAATCAAATTATGGGACAGATATTGCTGATTTATTTTCAGACAGAAATATCAATAATAACATATATTAGTGAGAAGCATTTTGTATTGAAGTAATTGAGGAAAAAGCCTGAAGATCTTGTGTCCAGAGTTGGCCAGTGAGAGCAAAAGGACCAAAGAAAAGAAGGCAAGCATTGTTAGGCAGCCTGGAGCCTCACAACTGACCCTCCTTGATTTGCCCTAGGCTGGCCCTGTGAGATAACAGGAGTTCATTTCCTCACTAGGTTCGTACCTAATGAAGGTGTATGGCCTGTTAGTCATCAAGGATGCTCTGCATTTGCCAGCTTTATTTGATTTGTCTTTACTTAGCAAGTTCATCTTTTCTAGCCTTTGAGTTATCCTTATAGAATTTTACCACTGTAATAATGCTCATAGGACTTCCATGGTCTTCATTTTTTAATCTCTCACATGTGGGCGGCACAAGCAAAGAACTGCCTCGCAATATTTTTGTTTTTAAAACTTGCATATTGTTTATTCCCAAGCCTTAGTTGTTCAGCAATAGCCAACTAAAGACTTTAAACTATTCCTTCAAAAGTTTTCATTTACAAACAATTATGATAACAGCCATCAAAGTGCTTAATAAATCAGGTCCCATCAGAGATTAAAGGATATAATAGCACTGATTGAAAACTGTCATAAATTTCACACAGAAGATGACAACAGGTAAGAGTATACTGTGGAGAACCTGCCTGCCTGGGAAGGTCTGTTGGTGGAGTTGTGTGCCCAGACCCAGGATGCTCACTAGAACACCATGCAGAGAGTTGTGTCATACTTGAGATGGCAGCCCTGAGTCACTGATGGTGCATGGTCTTGTGCAGTGGCCTGCCACATGCTGAGACAGCTCTTTAGTACCTTGATTTCAATAACGTTGATTTCTAGATTCTTATAATATCCATTTGTAACTTGCTGTTGAAGTTGATCACCAGAACAGACTTGTCTGGAAATGTACAAAACACAGATGTTCATGACCCATTTTATACCCTTGGAGTCAGAGTTTTGCAGAATGGGCCTGAGAAACATGGACAACATGTACATGTACACACACACACACACCCATGCCCACATACCTAATGTACACACGTGAATATGAGCTTTTCAGTTCCCAGATGATCCTGGTAATATTATTTTCTCTTGCTATAATGAAATTCTTGAGGATGGACATGTTATAGAGCAAAAGGGTTTATTTAGGTCTGTTTGGAAGATTCAGAGTCCAAAATAAACTAGACCCCTTTGGTGAGTCTCTGGTGAAGGCATCGTAATGAGAGTGATCATAACAGTGACCAGTATCTGTGCCAAAGAGGATCAGAAGGACTTGCTCTTTTGTAGAACACCTGAAATAACTCCTATGAAAACCACCACCCACTAAGTCTGTACCAGAGATCCATCTACCACCGTGTGAGCATTTAGGAGACACATACAGGACACGCAGGTAACCAATATAGGAGGCTTGGGCAAGCAGGCAGAGTCTATTCAAGAAGCCTTAGGGCTGGCCAGATAGCTCAGCAGATTAAAGCATCTGGTTAGGCAGACACAATGACCAGGGTTCAATCCCCTGCTTGCTGTGCCAGCCCCACCCCCAGGGCAAACTGAAACACTGACTGAGACTGGTGTGGTGGCACGCACCTGTAATCCCAGAGCTTGGGAGGATGAAAACATAAGGATCACTATGAGTCAAATATGTATAATGAGACCCTGTAGACCTTGCAGCCTTGCAAAAGAAACCCTACAATTGACCAAGCCCAGAGCAGCCACCTGATGAATTCTAACTGCCTTGGACCTTGGGTCAGCAAAGAAGATTTTTTTTGTTTTGTTTTTTTTCACGTACCCCGACCCTGGTGCAGTCCTCAGGGATCTGGGTGTGAGGATGGAGACACACATCACGAGGAAGACACAGGGATATCATTCATGCTAGGCCTGCCCTGGATCTGTGAGACCACGGATGGCTGGGAAACAGCAAGCAGAAGGTGAAGGCAGGGCCACGCTCTGTGTCCTCACCAGCATGCAGCCCTTTCCACTCTTATCAAAATCTGCTTGGGTATTTCCTGCTGACAAGGCCCTGGAGGCACAGCAAGAGCAGAGGCTGCCTGAGCAGGGAGTGGAGGTGGAGCTCCGCATTGTAGATTCAATATCAGCTCCGTGATTCCCCTCCCTGACCCATGGGATAAATATTGCGCTTTATAGCTTCTATGGTGGAGCAGATTTCCTATGTGTACGATTCCAGGAAGAGAGTTAATAAAACCCCTTGGTACCTTGCCTCCCTGACAGCATTTATTTGTCTAACAGTGAGGCTAGGTCCTGTTCCTACAGTACTGGCGTTCCGTTGACATTTGTTTTGACCTTTAAACTTTATGCTTCTCCTTTCCTCCTCCTCTCCTCTCTGCTGGCCTCCCCACCTCCTGTTGTTCCTCAGCATGGGAGTTTGATCTTGCACGACCTGGGCTTTTCCAGAGGTTGACTCTCTGGGGTTGGGATTGGGTGGAGTGCTGGCTTTTCCTCTTTTCTTTGCGCAAGGGTCATTGTGTGACTGTAAAATTATTGTCTGGCAGCAGCGAGAGCTGCATTTCACATGTAGGGAGTGCTGAGAGTTTTGTTTTTTCTTTAAATAAGAAAAGGAAAAGAAAACACCTCCAGGACCCACATCTGCCCCGGGAGTGCAGGACTGGGCCTCTTGTATGGGTTGGAGGTCCCATGCTCCTCCCTTGGAGTCCTGCCCTGCCCAGCAGCGGGGACTGGGAACCACATCCTTGGGATTGCTGGTGCCTGTCAGGGAAAGGACATTCTTGGCTCTGAGCTTCCTCAGGTTATGGGCTTATTTACATGAGTATATAACCCCAGGGCTAAAGGAAAATTCCACTCTGGTGAAATACAGTATCTCTGTTCCTGGTCACTCTCCCAAGATACAATCTGTTGTGCTTAAGCTATGGGTTTTGGACTTGGACTGGCTGGATTGGAATCCAGATAAAGAAAACAACCTTAGGCTAGTTGCCAGATGTTTCTCTGCCTCAGTTTTCTCATCTATTTCATGGAATTCTTGCTGATACGCTGAGAGCTAATTATGTAGGTACTTATAGAAATATTTGGGAAAGTGTGCCACATCTTCAAAATATAATATGAAGATTTCTCCTTAATAATCACTTACATGAAAGAAGCTGTAATTCTGTTGGTATTTCCAGAGTGCATTTGAGTTCCTGAAATTATAACTAGGCCCTTTCGTGCAGCAATATGTAGGAGAAGTTAATTTGTCCTTTAAATTCTGTTTACTTGTTTGTTTATTTGTTCCTGGGAGTTTAAGTCAGGGCCTTCTTGGCTACCTTTCCAACCCCCTTTTTATTTTGAGAGAGACTATCTTTAGTAACTAAAGTATCCAGGCCAGCCTTGAGTCTATATCCTCTGTAGCCTCCCAGAGTGCTGGATTGCAGGTATGCACACTCTATGCAGCTTACTTTTACTCTCCTGATATCTGTTGGGAGTCATATGTATTTCACATTGATCTGGAGTATAGATGGCCTTTTCATTCATCTTCTCTACTTTCTCCTATCAAATCAGGTTTCCTAATGATCCATTTATGGCACATAGTGATGCAAAAACCAACAGAAGCATCTGTCTAAGGGAAGCATGCTTGCTCAGGACTCTGGGTCACTCCATGACCTATGGAATGGACTTGCATCCTTTGCTCTGTCTATGGCAGTTCTGCTATGCGTGCTGTTTCCTTTAGAACAGACGTTCATGGAAGGGGCCCCTTGGCTTTGAACCTCACCAGGAAGTCTTCCCTGAAGTACATCCCTAAAAGTCTCATGATAAGGTTAGTTCATAGCCAGGACTAAGGACAAGGGAGTGGGGGTGGGGTCACTGCTCTGCT